>CBVK0100330534.1:0-14359 GCA_900067695.1 Picea abies
GATATAACATTTGAAGAAAAAGGATAATAATTACGCTATTACTGATTCACCCCCCCTCTCAGTAATCCATCAACTCCAACTAGTGCATAACCTATACATTTTTATGATTCCAAACTGTGGGAGGAAAAGACCAAATATTTCTTCTACAAAATCTTCCACAATGTAGTAGTGCCGATCCATATAGATTTATATGGTTGCCCACGCCCTTGAAGTTCAGAAAAAATCATGGGAAATTTGGGAAAAATAGCAGATTGGTTCATAGACGAAAACTTCTCTTACATCAGGGTTTTCGGATGCTCGGTCTCTCCACACGCTCTCCAAAGGTTTTTACTAGAACGAATAGTATGCCAAGAAGTAGCTTATCAAACAGTGACAAGAGGCATCAACAAGGAGCTGAAAGAAGCCCAGAAAAAGGCATGGCCTACCTTCCCTCTCCAGGTTGGTATGTTTTCATTGTTAGACTTTGTTCACTCCAAAGTTGAGGCTGCAACCTTGGAGGATGTCAAGTTGGTTAACATTGAATTTAAGAGGCATGCCCCTCACAGAATCATGGAAAATCACCTGGAACAATACACCATGAAGAGATATGTGCATAAAAACTCCCCACATGACGAAGTATTCAGGGGGTTCAGGTCTTATGACGAAGTACTGAACATAGTCCAAAACTTGTCCTCGGATCAACATGCCAGTTTCTTCAACTTTCAAAGGCACAGACAAAAAAACTTGTCGAAAGTATTACATGGAGAATCGGTAGTCATTTCGCCTACACAGAAAAATGTACCTTCGAGCTTTGGAACTAGGATCTCTAGCAAGCAATATACTGAAGAAAACCCAAAGAGCATTGAATTTTTAATGAAAAAAGTAGAGACTTTGTTTTCAATTCCATTAGGCACTCAAGCAAAGGCTCAACTTGAACCTTTTCTAAAGCAAGGGCGGAATACATCACCTTCTATACCAACCAAATCTGTTTCCAGTACTGCTGAGCAAAAACCATGGATAGAGGTATGCTCCCCTATTACTTCATTGACATCGTTGCAGTCAAGCTTTGGAAATCCTAGTTTCGAAGTCATTTTTATAGACGATCTCACCCTAATTTCACCCAAAGAAATGCCTCCTTCGGACTTATTTTTCAGTAATAAAAGGAGATCCATTTTCAAACGAGAAACACATTAGAAAGATGGAGCGATAGTCAAAAGGAAAATAATGTTGTATGATGGAAAAAACCAAGATGATACAGAGTTTGCAAAGGAGGTTGCAGGGTCATTGGGCGCTTTCGCCACTACTAATCAATGGTCTGTGGAAAATTTGGCCGAACAACTGCAACAAAAGTCAATGTTGGTAGAGAAACTTCAAAATAAAATACACTCAACTGAGCAGACTATCTAGAAAAAAATGATTCGATATTTCCAACATATCAGAGCATCTGACAAACAACAAATCCAACTACTCCCGACCAACTTTGATGAGATCCAAAGAAATTCATAGTTCAATCAAGGACTTATCACCCAACATGTTGAACTAATAAAACAATTACAAGCTAAGTTGGGTTTGACCGAAGGTACCTCAGGGGATATTTCATCTTTCCAGACTCAAGCTATGGAAATAAATGAAAAAATGGAAAATTCCTAGCAAGATCTTTTTACGAAGATAGAGGGGATAGAGGCCATCCAGAATTACTACCAGGCAATAGATCTTTTTTTGAAATACATCTACATCAAAGAAAGAGAAACTCATTCATCTTGATTTAAGTTTCAGGAGGCTTTCTTATTAGTACCAAAGGATTATTTCTCAGATGTTCCTCGAATTTTATTTTAGAACAAGTAAGAGGTGATATAGCTTTAAAATCCTGGGAAACCAATCCAACAGAAAGCAAAAGACTTGCAGGAGAGGTAAATGAAGATTGTCTAGAAGCATTGTCCTTTCTAGACAAAGGACTAATTGATTTGGAAGGAAATTCTATCTTCGAAGCCTTGGGTCAAATTTATATAGCAAAGAACCAATATAAATCCAGAATGAGCAAGGAAGAGGCCCTGGTGGCCATTCAGAAAACGAACCAGATTGATCTCCTTCAAATAAATAAATGGATAATAAACACAATCTCGAAATTACAGGTTATATATCAAGGAGAGAAAAGGATACAAGAAAATATTCCTCAAGTAGAAAGGAAGTTATACACTTTCGAGGCAAATCGAGCAACTGAGCCTTCAGGGCTGCTGGTGAAATTAGTGAGTAGATGCATCCAATGCATTGAATATGAGAAAGCTAGCACATCCAGAAACAAGTAAGAAAGTGTTATTACATTATTGGATATAGCTAATGATACAGATGGAAACAAAGCTATGATGACCAGGACATTGTATCAGAATATCAATAAGATCAGAAGACAAAAGGGTTTCGACCTGCAGATGAAGAAATTACCAACGAAGCTCATCATTCTCTATGCTCTATTTTCTTATTTCAGATATTTAATATTTTAAATTATGAGAAGTCCAAAAGTTTTGAGTTGTGACAATTTTGTATAAATACATAGATTGAAGATCTATTAAGGGATGCTTCTTGATGAATGTAACAGAGAAAACTCTCCTTATTGAGTATTAATACAAGTGCAGACAAAGATTCCAATTTTTTCTTGGTTTGGGTTATGTGTTTCTTCTGTTTTTCCATACCTCAACATTTCTTTATGTATTCCTTGATAAATGTTTGATTTCAATTTAGTATAACAACTACTATAATCTTATTTCATCAGTAATTTGTTAAGTAGGAAGTTTTTCCTTTGCATTTACTATGAGTAAATCAAGACCTGCGAGCTATGTGGATTACTGTATCTTATGCTTTATTCAAGGTTATACCTTCTATTTTCTTCCACTATAACGAAGTGAGATTATTCAGCAATTGTTTCCTTGCTTCATTTTACAGTTTTGTAGTTTTCTCTCACCATTCAATATTGCAATTTGACTCAAACATGAAATACGACCTCTGTGCTGACATACTGTTAATTTCATTTAAGGATTTTTTCTCGTGTAATCAAGGTAGAAAAAGAAATTAAAAAAAAACACTCTCTTAAACTTTCTTGATGCCTGACATTATTCTTTGAGACTTAAGTTTAATGTCAGGAACAACAGAAGGTACCACATACCCACTACAAAGGCACCCATGAATGAGACACTACGACCCCTTGTATGTCATGAGCCCTATTCCCATTGAATATTGATCCCAACCACTTCACCCACTTTACATGGCTTAGGAAATATCTTGGGAACTCTCCTTGACCTAGGGGAATATCTACCCAATATGACACCTCGTTAACCCATGACACCTCGTTAACCCTCCCATATTCAAGCTTGAAAAGTCGCATAGTATTTTTGAGAAATTAATTGTTTGATATAGTTATATTTGATGCACATGTTAATTAGGTGGCTCATTTATTTATTGGATTCACTTATCATTATGTTATGACTTGAGATCCTTGGAGGGCATGCTCATTTGTCTTTGCAGGACCTAGTTGGTGGAAATTTTTGGGAGAACAAGCCTAGCTTGGGATTCCATGGGGCTACAAGCCCACAAGTTGGATGGCAAGGGTCCACATGATAGATCATAGAGATGAAGAATTGAATACCTAAAATATGACATGGAAGACCTAGCCCAACCCTCACATGCAAAACAATTTTCCCAAGAAGGGAAACATGTCTTCTTTTTGAGCTTGACTCCATACTTGGGGGTCAGGGTTTGGTGGTGGTGTTATGACTCATTGACACATGCATGTTTTGAGGAGGATGAGGCCTTGGCCATGAGGAGATTGCATAGATTCTTGATATGTGGCCTTTGGAGGCCTACCATATATTCTCCAACACCAATGACTTGTCCCAAGTGGAAAAACATCCCCTAAAGGGGTGACGTCCATGTAAATTAGGGTTCCATTTGTGCAAAAGTGAAATTTTAAATGAATTTTTTAATATTACTTTGTCAAATGGGGAAATATTAGGTTTGTTGACCCCTAGTCTTGTGGTATACCCCTTAATATGTGGTCAAGTCACATTGGTCACATTTTTTTATAAATAAGAGATCATAAGATCTAATTTAAACACAACTCTCCCTCGTGTGAGAAGACTTGATCTAAAAAAATTTCTACACTTGGATTCTGTGTCTCTTGTGCACTTGTTTATGGCTATCTTGATGAATGGTTGATAGAGGAATGAGGTGCTAGCCTTGGATGAATGGTTTCTGGCTTTTATGATGGATTTTCTTAGAATATTTTTCGATTTTGTTATAGTATTTTGCTCTTATGCTATCATCGTTTCAAGTCAAGGATTATTGTGATAGGAGATAATTGGGAAGTAAGAGTATTTACACCCCCACTCTAGTCTTCATCATTTATTTCTTGAAGTTCATTGATTTTTCAAGGGTTTGTTTGAGGAAGTAAGAGGATTTACACCCATCATTCTCAAACCATAACTAGAGATACTTGCCTTGGGATGTAAGAGGATTTACAAACCCAAGGAAGTAACATATCTAGTTCATTTACTTGAATCCATTAACCCAATATTTAAAGGCACTAGTCATTTCTTTTTCGCATTGAAGATATAAAATCATTGCCTTGGAAAATTTGAAATTTTTTCTTTTGAAAGATCTCTTGCTTGAAATTGGTTTTCCACATTGAGGGGACTTTGTTGAGTGCTCAACACACCCTAAAATATTATATGAAAATTTATTCTCTTTTTGGGTACCGCTTGTTTTCTTTTTCTCTTCTTTCTTAACTGAGTCCGTTGGGGAGGGATAACTAATTTTGTTTTCATGTCTCATCATCAATCAAGTTGGATTTATTTGAACCTGTCAAAGTGAAACCTTTGTGTGTAAGAAGAAATTATCATTTTAAGTAAGAATCTGTAGCTAAAATTGTGATCCACGCGCTTATGTTCGGCGTCGGAAAAATTAGAGCAAGTAAAATTACCACATAGTAAAAATAATTGTCAATCGTCAATGGATCATCGACATTGGTAAAAATCGAAGTAGATTTGTGATGGTTGTTCGCAAAGAAGATTTAGAAAATGGGCAATTTCCCATCGGCGTAAGTGAAATATGAGAGGGATAATCAATTGAATTGGGCCATGATGAACCTCTGATAGCCAAGTACTGATATGTGTGTTTGGGGTCGATGAAGTCTCAAAGATTCAAGCTATGGAAAATTTTCACATTGACACATCTCTGATCACTGATCCTCGATGAATTTTCGGCATCGACAAGTTTCGAGGGGTATAATCCGAGAACACTTGTTTAAACTTTTCTCCGATCCTTAATATTTTTCGGCATTGGCAAGGTAGGACCTGTTTTTAAAAAAACTTATATAATGAAAATCCTCATTTCCAAAAAACATGATTAAATGAATATTCCAGTCTCAAATGCCACGTGTCTTTGTCGTGTAGGCATTTTGTGTGACCTAGTTTCATCTCGAGTCACCTTAGGTTTCCCCATGTCCTAATCACACTTCCAAGTCAATATTTCCACTGTATGACAATATGGATCGACGTCAGAGTTTTTGACAAGAGATATCATCGAACATTGTCTAAAGAAAAGCACTAATTATTGATTCACTCGTTAAATTAGTGGAATGATGGGATGTTTTCAGCACACAATAAGATCAAATTCTTCCATTTAATAGGAAAATTAATGTTTCACTCTACATACGTTGCTACCCCATGCCTTGATCATACAAAGGGAATTTTAAATCACCAATGAACCATATTATATCCCACTCCTCCACTGTCAACCTACAAATGCATTTAAATCTCAAGCATAATGTTGATCTAGCGACAGATTTTGTAGAATCACACCTACACCTCGAATTGAATAATTGATGTGATAAGGTAAGTATTATCTGCATTTAAATAACTAATAAAACTTCAAACACTTAAATTATGCACACAAGTTTCTCATTTCTAGAGCAGTCGAAGAAGCGAAGAGAGTGTCTCAAGAGTTGCATTTGATTCTCATAATTTCAAAACTAGGTTAAGCTAGTGTGAAGAAGAGGTATGTGTTAATTTTATCATTTCAGAGATCACATTTTTATGTATCAACATTTTATATACAAAGCAATGTCTAACGATGTTCTCTCTGCAGAAAAAAATGTCTCTCTGCAGAAAAAAATGCCTCCAAGGAATCCAATGACCAAGCGCTCACTAAGGGCACCAAAATTGAAGGAAGCAGAGGTTGGCGAAGGATCTTCTCTCGACGCTGCAAGGCAATTGGAATTTTCTCCCAGAGCAGAACCAATCATCAAAACATTGAATAAGAAGGAATTTCCCCAACCCCCTACTTTTGGTGATACATAATAAACTATTGGATCAAAGATGATGCTCCCACAATGGAGACATTTGTTCAACATAATTAACTAGGAAGATTACTCGAAGTTTATTACCCACATTGACCCGGATGTAAGGGTACACAATGACCAGGTTTTTCTGAATATCTAGCGGTCATGCTTGCATATGGTAGCTTGTCGAACTCCACTATTTCCTTACATTGAGAGTCTGAGTTGGATAATCGATCATGCAGACGTGCAGAGGTTCCTAATCAATTACGAGAATGGTGGATGTGTTAGAGTTTTTATCTCGATAGAAGTCCAGAAATATTATAAGATTGGGGACCCAGAGGAGCAGTTGAACACATATTTCATGGTGAAGTTCTATTAATTCCACAACACCATCTAATTGATGGCCTTTTGGTGGAAGGAGGACAAGAATTTCACAAACCAGAGCAACGGCTAGTACAGGGCAATAAATTTGAGGGAGCCATATATTTACTTAATGGCTCTAATTTACTGATTACATGGGGAAAAAGATTGTGCCAAGTTCTTAGAGGCCTGGATTTTTCTGACATACATTGTGCTATTTCCAGGAGTAGATTCAACTAGGGAGAAATCATTTCTAAGTAATTGAGCACCAATATATTGGAGGATCAGACACCGAAGGAGGGAGAAGCACCCACTTTTCACATGGATTCTTATCTGCTAGATGTAATATGTGCAAGGAATGTCTTCACTAGCATGAATCTTAGATGGCATGTCGTAGAGATACATGTACATGTCTACTTCAACATCATGTGGGAAAACAAGTACAAGAACTGTCTCTGGGAAAACAAGTACAAGAAATCGTATGCTCTCGTTTGCGATGAATTCATAGCTCGAGTGTATTTCATTATTTTTAAAAAGAATGCCCAAGACTGTCTCTAGAGGCCAAGAAAATGATTTTAAAAGTAGGCCACTGGTACCTAGATAAAACCACAAATTATATCAGGGTTTTTAGAGCCATTGACGCACCAAATTTACTCCCCTCTCACATCCTAGACCGGCTTGTTGTAGGATAAGTCTATTACTAGACCATCCTGTAGGGCTATAATGACACTTTGGTTAAGGACAAGAAACGAGCATTCATACCCTATGGTTTCCATGTAGGTTTTTTCATAGTGAAAGACACTGCGCAAGATAAACAAGAGGGTTTAAGCCAACTAGAATACAGGTTCCCGACATGTCGATTCCTCAAACATGACCCTAAAGGCCTAGTTCCCCAAGATGCATCACAAGTGTCTTCCCGCTGGCCATACACACATGACAAGTTTGAAGATGAGATCTTTATAGAATGTGCTCAGGACTGGGAGGAGGTACTACAGAGAAAATATAACCCGAACATGAATAGGTTCAATGCTATGAGTATGGATGAGCAAGTTGAAATGATAGAACATACGACTGAAGAATCTCTCAGGGTTAGAGAATAAAATAGAGCAACAAAAACCACAAAGCCACAAAGAAGGGGGGTGATGTTACTAGAAGGATCCCAAAGAGTCATCGAGAAGCTAGAGAATGACCCTCAACTAGTAGAAATGATGAGAATCACGCCAACTGACCCAATCACAATTAGATAGGAGCTAAATGGCTCAGAGTCAACAGAGCTGGAGGAAACCACCGGTATGAAAAATCCCATAGTTCCATCACCACAGGCTAGATCACTAGTGCCCATTCCAACCCAGTATGAGATTCCAAGAAAACTAGGTGAAATGGGTGTGCCTAATACCCTATTTGAGATAATAACCATATATGATGATGAAGAGAGTTCAAAGGTCTCAGTTATAACTCTGATACCAAATATATAGGAGAAAGAACCAGGGGCAAAATCTAATCAAAGTCTCGATGTATCAATTCCAAAACCTCTACAGGGAGACCATGAGGTTGAAAGTATCATAGACACTTAAATTCTCTACCTATCAAGGACCCCGAAAGACGGTTCCAGGGATGAGCTAGGTTTAGGTGGACAAAATGAGGAATTGCAACAGCCTGAGGTCGACACCTCAACAATTGATCATCAAGTAAGTATTGAGTTTTTCACCGTCCTTTCAATTTTGGTTGATAACTCACCAACCAATGAACACCAGACAAAGGTCGATCCATTGGAACATGTGGAAGTTTCCCCTGGAAAAGAAGTACAAGAGCTGGTCCTAGAGAAAATACATACGGAAGGAATCTTGGGAAACACTATGACTTGGGGAGAACAAAAAATCCACAAGCCAGTTGATAATTTCACCGATATACAGGTAATCACTTACGACAAGAAGAGGAAAGATATCATGAGGAGGACCACCAAGAAAAAAAGACTCATGCTGGATAGCTCTACTCTCATCACCATGGAAGAGAAGTTGTTCAACAAAGAGAATGTAAAGACATCTAAGCTCATTGATGTAGGGATGTCTATCACTGATGCCACACTAGATTGAGAAAAGTGAGATGAAAAGGAACTAGATACCACACAGAAGGAGCTCGGCCATCTACGCCATTTAGAAAAATATTACCAAGGCTCAACACATGCCATAGTTTTTGTGAAGAGTGAATTCCAAGATGCATATGAAAAGTTCACGAGCGAAAGACATATCTTCATTGTAGGTGTAGTTGATTATCAAGAATATACCCTTATGGAATTGGAAACCTATAAGGACATGGAGAGATGGTATGAAAAATCATACCAAGTTTTATAACGAATCAATTACATCAACGTAGTGCAGAAGGGATGAGATGCATAGGAGCATGGAATTTGAATGTTGATGGATAGAAACATCTCCCGAATCAGGAACGAAGCCAAATACTAGGTAAATATGGCCCAGGAACCTCAGCAAGAAATACATAAGAGGTGGGTCGAGTGCAAAATAATTTTGGAAGAGATCAATCAAGAGATGAAAGGAATTGGCCTCCCAGATTTCGACGCACCCGAATACTTTATCGATTTTCACGACATAGTCAAACAACATGCAGAAAAAGACTCAACATGGGGAGTGGAGATCACATAGATGGAAAGCATGCAACCAGGTCAAATACATAAGTTTATGGAACATCCGATCAAGGCTCATGCAATTCTGCAACATTTAAGTGCCAAAGTCGCCAAATATAGAGAATGGGAAATAGAAGTGAAGGAAACCCTTTCAACCTCGATGGACCAACATAGATTCCCGTATGATAACACATGCGAGGATATCTTTGTCAAGTGGTCAGAATATGAGAATATTCATCCACTCTAGTAGAACCACGATACGATTTCCAAAGGAATATGAGAATATTCATCCACTCTAGTAGAACCACGATACGATTTCCAAAGAACAAAGTGATCAAGCACCACGTTGAATTTTTTTTTTTTTAATTAACACAAACTTGTAGCAACTATTTTTAGTTAGTGATTCTTTAGGAATAGGGGGATTGGCATGTTAGAAAAGGTTGATGGTTTTGGGGAAAAGACCCTCTTTGTTGAAAATTTTAAAGAACTATTTCTGAGCAACCTTAATTGAGAAGTTTTGTTTAGAACCAGAGACAAAATTTTGTTTTTTCACCAAAGGTGTTATGTGATTGGATTGAGGAGGAACTCCTTCCAAATTTTATTTTAGTAGTTGATACTGTAACGAGTAGGAGTTGTTGAATATATTGATAAGCTATCTATTTCAATATTTAAATAGCTCTTTTGTTCCTAGTGATGAAAAACAAATCGTTGTGTTAATGCGTGATTGATGGTAGAGCTAAGGAAACTATTTTTCTTGCACTCATCTTATTTCATGTGTATTATCTTTCAATAATTGTATCTCAGTCACTGTTGAAATACCAACAAGTTAATGTATTATTACTAGACTTGTAATAGGTGTGAATATAGTTGTCTGCATGCTAGAGCATGGGGGTTATCCACACTCAACGTTCTTCAGTAGTTAATAATCCCTTCTATCAATTGGTTTATACCATCACACCTTACTTTATCAGACTCATCTAATATGAAGGAGGAACTTTCACAGAAATATGTCGTATAAATCACTAAGTAAATCCCATCGATAAATTAGCTAGATCGAAATATCTAAATAACCATTCCACCCATCAAATGCTATAGAGTCTAATTGGGCCTCTAAGGCGGGTTTGATTCCTACTGTTGAGTTAAAGGGATCTCAGGCCCCTCAATAGACTCTTCCCCTATAGGGAATCCCCTCTCTCCCACTACTTTAATTGTTGTTACAAAATTTAACCTACAACTATTAGGGCTGCATAACCCTAGATACTAACTCCCTCTTATCTCACAAACTAACCCTAAGAATTCTCTCTAACTTCACTCACCTAGTATACTAACTAGGGTGCACTTTTTGGTCTAGTTCTTGGCAATTTATTGTGGTTGATTTTGTTGCTGAATACCATTGAATTCTACAACCATAAGGCTGCATTTTTCAAGAGAAAATACATGTTATAACAACTTTCTTTATTCAACCTCAAAGTTACATATCTAAGTCATAATTGATTGCCTAATTCATTAATAATTATTATCATTGGTTGATCTTATGCCTTTACATGCTAATTTAGAATTCTTTATTTGATGATATAAATTGTTATCTATTGTTGCAAATTAGGGACAACAAGATTAACTTGTTGATCCATACTAGCATATATCATTTCAAGGTGTCTTTCTTTGTGTCTCAGGTAGGTACAATCATCCAAAGAAGTAATACGCCTTTGGAGCAACAATCACTTGACTTAAAAGGAATCTATTTAAACTTATCACTCCATTTATACTTGACCTATAGGGGTTCCAATTCCATCTATATCATCCCCGTATTTTTCCCCCTAGGGTCACCGAGATCGCCTCTCTAGAGTTACCTATTCACCCTTGAAGTGCTAGACCTACATCGAGGTGACATTGGGTGTAGGATTCCCAAGTTGTAGCACTTGATTTTGTGGTTGTGTTGAGATTTTACCAACCTACAACTTGTGCTATAACAATGACGAAGACGTTGGGTTTTGGGCCACATCATTCATTCACAACACCCCCTCCCAATTTGAAATGGAGTATATCACTTATCTATGAGTACTTTGAAGACTTAGAGAGCACTCTCCTTAGTGTTCGTTGTCCTCTTGATATATATAAGTTATGTCATAGATCCACATTGTATTTTTTGGTGGTTATGATTTTGTTCACGACGTAGATCCACAATGTATTGTCTCAGGGCCACGATCCTATTGATGACATAGATCCACTGTGTATTTTTTCATGGCCATGGTCTAACATTTCACATCATGGATCCACAATGTATTTTTTGGTGTCCATGCTCATTTAGAGTCTAAGTATATCTACCTAGAGGATGTATTTATGTTTTCATATTTGGTGTTTGATTGCAGGAATTTTTTGGCTTCCAAACCTTCTTTTCTCTCTCCTCACACTACCTCATATGGACGTTATTTTATTGTAATGTATTTTGACCATCCATTCCTTTCTTGACCTCACACATTATGGGGCATTTTCTATAGCCTCAATTTCCACCCTACATGCTAGAAGGGAATTCAGAAGAGGATATAATCCAAAATGCATGTTTTGCCTAAGATTTGATCCCTTTTTAGAGATCATCAATGGACACATAGTGGAAGAAAAGCAATGCTCATCACTTGAAAATAGTAGTTCAACAGGCGATGACCCTTGAAAATTCTATATTGGGGAAATTACAAGGAGATAAGTGAGGGATGGGTTGTATCTTAGTGGAAAGGGCCTAGGAACTCACGTCATTTGAGTCTCTAGTGGTCTCTAGAAGATCTATAAGCTCTCCCAGGCCTCCTCAAAAGAGCTATATAACAAAGGAAATTCTTGGGAAAGGGGAGGAGAATTCAAGAGTAATATCATGCTACCAATTTGCATAGGTCCTTGTCCTATCCATCACATACATAAGTAAGAGAGCCTAGCCTGACCAAGAAGACGAAGGGAGAAACAAGGAGAAACGATCCAATGGAGAATGACATCATCACCAAGGTATGATTGTGATGTAAGTTGACTATGATATTTAATAGATCAATAGATTTTCCCAAATTATTTTTGTAGAGTTCATGAATGGTTTGGATTTGATTTTATTAATGGTAAATAAAATTAGATCCGATACATGTTTATGATTTCTAATACTAGAGAAAGAAGAATATTGGTATTTTTTGTTGCTTGTGCGTAGAGAGAATGTGATAGGAGCTGGTATTGGAACTTCAGATCTACATCAGCCATGACCTACATGAACAAACTTCAGATTAAAGGTATGTTGATCCACCCTTAATTGGTCTAAAATAAATTGTTTGTTCTAGATCTAGAAAACCATAAGAATCTACCCATTTTTTATATAGGATCACTAGGTCGATCTTAGGGAGATTTTGTTGTGTATTTAGTAGGATCCCTGATCCAAATTTTATGAGAAGAACGAAATGAATAATGATTATTAATAGGTTCTTAACACAAAATAACAGAGATACAGTAAAATTGGATTTCTATTCAATAACAAAATAAGCTGAAACTATAAAATGCAGTGGAAACAAGCTTGCTAGAATGGTGGCGGCTTATCTCTGAGAAAAGATGTGACGGTTGTGCGCATTTACAAGAAGAAGATTACAATGAGGCTCTGAATGCATTTTTACAATAAACAAGAATTCCAAAAATGATAGACATCCAAAAATCTAACCCTAGGAGATGAAGCACCAAAAGTCGTGTGGGCCCTGTTTGGGTCGTAACTTTTGCATACAATCTCCGTTTTAGGCGTGTGATAGCCTGTTGTAAAGGTATCGTTGAGGAGATTCATTTTGGGGGATCAATAAGGCCTTTGGTTATCATTGAGGATCTCGATCCTAACAAACCTTTATTTAGGCCCTCAAAATGGTCCTAGAAGTTAAAACTGTTAAAAATAGTAAATTGCCAAAATTGTTAGAAAATTGTTTTGAGCCAGTTGGAAAAGGTGGGTGGACACCGATATCCATATGGATCAATAATCTCTCCTTAGGAAGAAATTTTATCCATTGCGTTGAGGTCCCCCATTAGATGAGGAAATTTCTGTTGAATTTGGCCCCGGGTGAGCCACTTGCCTTAGTGCAGGAGCTTCCCTTCTTTGACAACTCGATAAAGCTGGATCCTTTATTGTTGAGTGCCCTTGATCTGTGTGTTCACAATATGATCATTGGATGCCTATTGTATGCAATCGGGTTTGATCTCTTTTGGTTTCAGTTTTTCTTCTACTTCTGAGGTGTCCAATAATGGTGGGAAATAAGGGTGAAGGAGATCCACATTGAACACTGGGCGCAGGCCAAGGAAAGGAGGAATGTTGAGCTCAAAATAATTATCCCCCATGGCCTTGGTGATAGTGTACAGTCCATAACGGAGTGGGCGAAGCTTCCAATGGGGTCATGTAAGGTGTTATTTCTGCAAGTGCAACCAAACTTTGTCGCCCACCTGAAACTTATGCAGCACCCGACGTTGATCATGGCATTGTTTGTACTTGTCATTGGACTTGTGTAGGATATCCTGAACCTGTTGGCGGATGTGCTGGATCCACTCAATGAACTAGGTGGCTTTGTTAGCTTCAGTTGGAGCAGGAGATGAGTCAGTTGAGGTGACCGCAAGGGGAAGTGCAACATCTATGGGATCCAATGGTTGGAATCTCAACCCCACTTTAAAGGGGTTGTGGCCAGTTGAGTTATGCAAGGCTCGGTTGTAACTATGTTGGACATAGGGAAGGCTCTCATCCCATGTGTGAGGGTGCTTTGAATTATACATGCGAAGGATATGCACAATCATTCAATTTAAAACCTCGGTTTGGCCATCTGTCTGGGGGTGGAAGGTCATGGATTTGGTGAGCTTTGTGTCCAGCAGTGACCAGAGGCTTGACCAGAATGTGCTGAGAAATCGACTATCCTAATATCAGACAATGGTTTGTGGGATTCCAAAATGTACCCAGACTCGTTCAAAGAAGATCTTGGCAACGACCTCTGCTGTGATGGTCTTATTGCAAGCAACCAGAATCGCCATGTTAGAAAAGTGATCAACAACCACAAAAACATAGT
>CBVK0100330546.1:0-39779 GCA_900067695.1 Picea abies
TGTGACTGGAGTTCAGACGTGTGCTCTTCCGGTCTGCTGAGGAGCATATTTAACACTTTCTCTATTCAATGCACGAAAATCAATGCATAGTTGAATTTGACCAGTTGTCTTCCTAACAAGAACTAAATTTGAAACCCACTCGAAATATTTAACTGGGAAGATTATACCAGCTTTCAAAAGTTTTTCCAACTCCTTTCTAATAGTACCTTCAAGAATGGGGTTAATGGGTCTTTTTTTTTCCTAACTGGTTTTATCCCTTCCTCGATATGAATGGCATGTTGTATGAGAGAAGGATCAAAACCACAAAGATCCTCATATGACCATGCAAAAGCATCTTGAAATTCACGTAATAGTTCTGTGAATTTCTCCTTTTCTTCATCGGAACATTGGGCACCTATTTTAACCATATTTGGAGATTTGGAGATCCCAAGGTTTAAGGAAATGATATCACTGACTTTCCTTTTCGACTCCTCTTCCTTACATGTTTCTTTGTTTCTCACATCACTCGACAAAAATGAACTCTCAAGAGGAGTCAAGCCTTTTGGAAATTTATCATCTTCCATAAATATGTTTTCCTTAGGCTTAAAAGGTCCATTTTGTATGAAAGCACAGATGCCTTCATCATTAGGGAAAACTTGCCATGATTATACATTATCTAGAATATGAGGACAATATAAAGATTGAAAAGTACAATCAGACCTTTGAGGTAGAATTTGCTGAGTAGGGGATGTCGCAAATATAGCTAACCTATCAGCCATTGAATTAAGTTCCCTCTTAACATGAGTGATGTTAAATGATAATAGGTTCGAGATAAGCGCTCAAACAACTTGGGTATATCATTTCATCAACTTATTTCTAGGAGAATAAATTTTATGCACAAGGTTCACAAGAAGTTCAGAATCACCAAAAACTGTAAGGTGACCGCAACCAAGGTTATATGAATTTTTTATGCCTAAAAGTAAGGCTTCAAACTCAATGACATTGTTCGTGTATGAAAACTCTAACCTATAAGAAAAGTTATGGATTTTACCTATAGGTGAGCACAAGATAATGCCAGCTTCATTACCTTCATTTGAGCATGAGCCATCAAAATGCATGTGCCACATACCGTCTTCTAAATAAAATTGTTCTAAAGTTGTGTCACCCTCATCAACAAATATGGAGTACATCCCTAAGTCTTCCTCAAGTTAATTTACATTCGGTTGAGGAATACTCTGTATGTATGGTGAAATTCTTCCTTCTCTTAGGACTATGATATTCTTTCCATTCCAAGGAACAGATAAGTGTGTCCTATCAAGTGAAAGATATCCACCTGTTAGGGCTTGCTAGTCTCTTCCTAGGATAATATAATAGTTACTTACTGGCATGTCAATTACTTGGATGCTAAGGGTTTTCCTTATTTCAGGATGTGCACATATAAATAAAGTTACGTCTTTGATTTCACCTATTCTTGAGTGTTGCAAACTATTATAGGAGAGCATGTTTCTAGAATTTTCATTAGTGCATGATAAGCCTAGCCCTTCCATAATGATTTTTGACATAATGCTTGGGTATGAACCACCATCAATTAGGAAACAATGAGATATCTTATCGATAATTTTTATAGAAATTAAAAATGGAGGTTTTTTTACAGGGTGTCTAAAATTATTTACACATATCTTATTTATAGTGGGATCCTCTTCTTTTGCCTCTTTAGAAAGATTGGCTATGGTGGAATCTTTTCCTTCCATAAAATTCCTAAGATGCTTTTTTTGTTCAGGGAAGACAACCATGTACAAAAGAGTAGCATCAGCCTTGATATTATCTAGTTGGTTAAGGATGTTATACTTGGAAGAGGTAAGAGGAGAAGGAACTCCTTGACTCTTGGGAACTTTGACAGTTTGTACATTAGTACCTTGTGAAGATGAGGCTGGAGTGGAAGAAGCATGAGGGGAATTGTATTTCCCTTTAGGAGCATAAGATTTGTTCCTAGTATTTATGATCATAACATCTTCTGGTCTTCCCAATCTAGAACAATGATAGTGGTTTCAGGCTTCTTTCCATAGATTTTATCTTTGGCATTCTTCTTAACTTCACAAGTAATTTCTTCATGATTTTCTTTGCAAAAGTTACACCAATTGTGAGACATAATGGCCTTGGGATGAAAATTGTTTTCATTTGTATTCCTCAAAGGTGTTGCGGAAGAAGAAGATGCCTCAAGAGTAAGCAAGGGAACAATCCCCTTTCATTCATAGGCTATCATTTGGTTGTTCATATCTTGTACAAGTTGTAGGAGGGAAAAGATTTCTATTTTTTTTATTGAGTCTCCTTTAGGGAGACCTGTTCTTTCAAGTTTCTCTCCGTACTCTAGGAAAGTGTGGAGAGCGGAGCCAAGATTTTCAATATCCTTTTCTTTGAGCCTATGAAGATAGGGAGAAGAAAACACATTATAGTAATGCATGGAAGCGGATTGGTTTTAGGGGTGGATTAGTTCAGGGATTTGATTGTACAATTTGGTGAAGTAGAGATTAAAGGAATTAATAGTCTCACCATCTTTGGAAGAAATATTTTTATATTCCCTTAAATATTTGTTCTAGCTCTTGGATTGTCCATAAGTGGACTTGAACCGATAAACCAACTCTTCCCAAGTGGAAAGGAGCTTTGAAGGGAGATCAAATAAATTAGTTTTTGCTTTCCCTTCAAGGGAGTTGACAAATAAGCACATGCATGTATCATTGTCGTTAGCCCCGATATTATGACAAGCATTAGAAAATGAAACTAGGTGTTCATTTGTAGAAAAAATATTATTCCCTGAGAACTTAAGAAGTTTCTCTTTAAATTTGGGTAATGGATGAGTACCAGGTGTTAGATTCAAGGGACAAGATACATGCCATGTAGTGATCGTAGCATCTTCCTCAAAATGAAAAAGATTGTAATTATTTATAACTTTAGCAGGGTTGGTAGATGATGGTATAGGAACTTGATGACTATATAGTCTACCAATTACCAATGAGGCTGACAGTTGGGATGATGAAGCACCTCCAACACCGATATCACCACCTACGGATGCCATTTTTAAAGTGATGGATAAGGGTGAAAAGGATGAGTTGGAAGAATCAGACAAAGTCCTCCTTAGAGTGCTTTATTGGGTCAACAAAATGGATTTCCTCCTTCCTATTTCAATGATAAGAGTATCTTTAGGGGAAAATACTCTTATTCTTTTAGAAATGAGAGGATTTGAGGACATGAAAAATAAAACCAAAGACTAAGGAAAAGGAGGTTACTATTGATTTCTAAGATGCCTTTTCTTGGCTTCCCAATGTTCACAGATACTTATATCTTGTTCAAATACTTCCCAAGAGCATTCAAGATTAACCCAGGTACTAGCAGTTTCTAGGATAGTATTGAATAAATTCAAGGCAATGCTAATCTGGTCTTTAAGACCATGTTCAACATTAGGCTTCCTTGTAAAAGGTACTATCATGAGAAAAATCAATCAAAGAGTGCTAAAAAAACCCAGAAAGATTCAAAGATAGTCGTGAATACAATAAACTAGAGAGATATGAAAGATCTCTCCAGTATGATCACCAAATAAATGTTGAGGAAAAGGTATTGATCACATTAATCAATCATTTTCAGATATTTCCTAGCTAGGAAAAGATAGTTGGGAATGTCACCTGAGGTTTATAGCTTGAAAACATTCTCTCAATACATAAGTATTAATTACAAGGATTAGGGTTGATTTTTTTATTTGTAAATGTTGCGATGTAAAGATAAAATTTATACAAGGCTACAAGAATGTATACAAATTATAAAATAAAGTAAACATGGAGACCAAAAGAGAAAAATGAGAACAAAGTCATGAAGACACATGTATGAGACAGGACAACAATCCGATTTATTTCATTCTCAGATACAAAAAGTGTATTTCCCTTTATAAACCCCCACGAGGGTATGTACCAAATTTAGATTTAGAGGTATCTAATGGGAACCATACAAAAATACTCTGATAGTAAAATAAAATTGAAATTAATGATATGGATCATCTTGCCACAAACATTTTTCCATTTGACTTTGTAAGATATCCTTTATCAACCATGAAAATCAATTCACAAACAGAAAAGAATACACAAACTATCAAGGATGAATCAACACCTCTAAAACAAGCGGCTGAAAAGTATGATTCAATTTTGAACCTTGCTACCTTCAATAAGACCATGTTGTCAACAATAGGATTAGGATTTCAAGTAAACTAAGAAATGACTGAAAACTGAAACTATCTTATTTAACTAAAGAGAAAACCTTAGTCTTCACTTTTTCCTTATATTCTCTCCTTGGATCTTCTTCTCATTGAACCTTTATTCCTTCTCAATAAGTTTAGGTAGTTCAACTACTTTCTTTAGTTAAGTCAAATTAACATAACTAATTATTTTAGGGAGAAATAACTCATAATAATATGCAAATAAGGGTCTAGTTTATAATTACTAAATAGGTGGGACCCCTTGTGACTCCCATCATTCTTTTGTCAATCATGAATTATAAAATACAAAATCCTATCATTTGGATCATATAACACCCATGTATCTCCCCTTGATATTATTCAAATTGAATATTTAAATATCATCAAAATTTAAGGACATATCCCAAAAAAACAATATGTCCATTTTATCCACAAAAATATCCAAAATAAAGCTTTTTGTCCCCAAAAGTTGAAAATTATCAAATATTGTCTTCATTACTGAAAATCATAAAAAAAAAACTTTAAAATCCATATTTCTTTCTTTGCGAGGAATATTTCCTCTTATCACTACTATTTCCAACTAACTTCCTTGAGTGGCCCTTGGTTGGTTAGACCCTTGGGGTTGTATTTCATTAATCACATGAGAGAAATCATCTTTTAAGTGGAGGCATGAAGACATATACTTAGAGGATTATATGGAAAGACTGGATGGGGAATTCGTTGCTTTTCCTTTGTCTTGCATAGGTTGCAGGATATCAGTTTTTAATATTTTTCTAGTGTGAGAAGATTGTACTAGCGAAACAACAGGAGAAATTTGAATATTGGGATTAATTGGTGGTGGTAAAGGTAATGAATCAGTGGTCTAACTGTGATGGTGAGATACATGCCTAAGGCTGGTGGACAATTTCTTGCTAATTGTCATTAGTGGGGACTTCAGGCTGCAATGATACATGTGGAGGAATGGGAATGCCAGGTAAATTCTGAGCGGGGTGAAATGAGGGTCTCTGAGGTTGGGGATGCCAGATGCCATGGCCAACCAAATTAAAAAACCCATCTTGAAACAATTGGTTTAACTCTTGTGGATCAAAATTGAAATGAATAGAAAACCAATGCCTTTTATGGCCTCCTTGAGAGTTACCTCTGCCTTTGTTATTTCATCCATTACTGCCCATACTGAAAAAACTCATCCTATAGAAATATTTAACTAGATATGAAAAGTTATTAATAACCCAAAACAAGGAACTAGAGGCAAGGAAAGCTTGGGAGTTTCCCAACGATATTATTTTCCATAACAAAAATGCGAACAATCATACACATCAAAAGCCACCATGCTTCTTTTCAATGCCATGTTTCAAATACAACCACCACATGAAACCAAAAATTTTCAAATTTGCAATACACAGTATGAATTCATTCATATAATAGCTTTGGAAATGCACAGACCATGAGAAAACAAGAGCCAACTGTTGAATTAAAGAACAGAGTGAATGTTCATGGATGGAAAAGTAAGAAAACCCCATACCTATGTAAAATTTTCTAAATAGAAATGACCAACTTGTATACCTTCTCCAGAGTCAAGAAATGTAGAGCAACAACAACCAACAAGAGAAAATGAAAAATGACTAGGGTGGCGAGCTCAAGGTGAATTAGAGTGACGTGCATTTATTTCACATTGCTTCTACATTCACGTTTTCATTCATGCCAGTACAAGAAGGCCCACTATTCATCTCATCAACCATTAACATTCAAATTAACTTAATGCAGGCCAAATATACAATAGTTTTCCAATATTCCAATTTTGCAAATGCGCCAACCCTTGTCATTATCCCTATTTCACATATAACAATACTTTTTTAGGGATACAAAATCACAACCAAACTTACAATTAAACCAATGCACACACCACTTGTTTAAAAAATCCAATGTGACATAACTCAAATACTTGCTAGGGATACCATGTCCCAACATTACTTCCAATTCAAACAATGTGTGTACCCTTGTAGCATGAAGCCACCACACCACATATATAACTTATGCATGGAGTTTATGTACTTCCTCAAAATAAATATAACATAATAATACTTGCAAGTGTTATATAAAAAGAAACACCAAAATCATATCTCCCCTAACATCATATTTGATTAATCATTCCGATGTATTTTTTAAACGCAAATAAATTGTAGGGCTTATCTCAGCCGACTCATAAGCATGTAAAGAATAATTGTTGTTTCTTCATCATAGTCAGACAAGTTACACTAGGGGTCCCACCTAATAGTATAGTATTAAATATAGTTAAATAATAAGTTATAAGGTGTTTGCAACCATTTGAATGAAGGTACCCTATGTTGCACTTTTGGGCGTCAACAATTGCTTATGTTCTTGCGCACGACTGCACCTCTTGCATGACATTGACTTGAAGCTTGTATAGTGCTTTGGTTGGTATCTTTTATAATACCAACTCTACTTGCACTAGATCCTTCAGTGGTGTCTAGGCTATCATTTCATCCATATCCATCATGTTGGGTGTAATTGTGAAGGTCGGGCTCACTTGCGTTATAGTTTGGATTCTATTTTGCTCATTCGGTGCAACCCTTTCCTCTACTTTTGTTCATGCTGGGAAGGATTCTATCCCTCTTCTAGTTTGGTGTGCTCCTTTGATTTGTTCTAGGACCTGCCTTATATTGGCTAGCTTGTCCTGAATTCAGCCTCTTTGGTGTTGGGTGTATTTGAACTCCTCAGTTGCACATTCTTGTACTTTTTTATCCACAAGGTTGGCATCATCCTTGGTGATCATATACTCAGGTGGTTGTTTTTGTTCCTTGGCCTTCTTATGTGAACCCCTTGTATGTATCCTTGGCCTCTTGGGTTACGTTGTTTCCTATGGGGTGGTTATTGAGGGGGTTTCTCATGTTGTTGTCTTCCCCCTTACTTGTTGTCTTACCATTAGGGAAATGCCCTTTGTTCTTTCCTACTCATATTTATTTGGCACACTCCTCTTCTTCTGCTGCATCAGATTCTGACTTGGTTTCGACTTCTTAGGCACAGATTTGTCTCCTGCAGGTGTCTTGGTTGACCCTGCGTCTACCTCCGTACCCTTAGGTACTTATTGACTTAAGACTGGGATGGGCCAGTCATCGTTCCAATATCTCATATCCATTTTTACGTCTTCTTCCATGATGCATTATATTAATTTTATCCCCTCCTTTCCTGAATCCTTGTGCGCTTGGATCCACATACTATGCCTTGATGCTTTGAAGTTGGCTATGTCCTTGAATTTCACAACCACGTCTAGAGTAAATCTCCAAGAATTCACAATTCCCTCTTGTATTTCACTGAAGTACCTTGCAAATGTACCTATGTTGGCACTTCTATGTTGGGGGTCCAGGCTGCTCCCCAATGATGTGTATCACTCTTCGTGGCAACTACCTATGCCCTCACCAAATGGGAGTATGGGGGGTCCTTCCACCTAATTAATGCAATCAAAATGATCAACCATGAGTAATGGAACTTTGTTCCCAAGTCCTATGCATATTGGCAGTCATCAAGGAACAAGTTCAATAAGTATAGGGCCTAGCTGAGCAGATTTCCACTAGCACACTGCATTGCGGCTGCGACGACCCCAGAAGGGACTTCCTCCTTGTGGAATTTTCGGATCATATTGCAAGACATGATTTTGGTGGCCATTATCATCGTGGTGTCATTGATCCTCTTTATAATAATCCCACGTGAGCCCCTCTTTGTGCCATATGTTTTCTTCATCTCTTCGACAAGGGATTTCTCCTTAGTTTTTTCATTAAGGTATTGTGCAGGACTCTCACCCATAGTTGGAAAACCTGTAATGAAGGAAATGAGTTTGATGTCTATTGAAATTGGCTCCTCCAGCCATAAAAATTCTTTGTGGAGGATGGCCATCAAATACTTGACGCATTTGTTTGTCTCTTTTCCCCTACCAAAGTGGGGAATTTCGAGTAGATTCAAAATGGCCGTGTTGGCTAGGATGGATGCCCATTGTTTTGGATGTAAAATTGGGTCTCCAAAGGGGCATGTACCTATTATATAAAGATACACTTGCTGCACAAACTTTGAGAATTTTCCAACATTGTTCATGTTGTGGTCTATGTATCATAGTCTTTCCACACATCCTAGCAGGTTAGGCATGACCTGCACCCCTTAAATAATGAGCAATAGGACTATTGATGTGTCTGGATGTTAGTGCGATGAAGACACCATGGTTTTTTTTCCCTTTCTTCTTGGTGATTGACTTGAGGATCCAACCTCCATCTGTATTTTTCCCACATCAAGTTCTTGTTGGCCAGTAATATCTTTCTCCAAACCTGCATGTTGTTGCTCAAACCCTACTTTGTGTGGTTGTCTTGGCACGACACCTTCTATTTGTACCATGGTGGACCCATTTACTCTATGGGATCCTTCGTCCCTCACAAGTCTCTATGGGTTTCCTGTGTCTTTGGCCTTGTGGCCCTACACAGTTTCTTGTGGATCGATGTCTATGGCAGCTATTGTTTGGGCTCATATTTATTCCTCCATCAGTGTAGAGCTTGTTGGTTCTTCATATAGTGATGGAATTTCATCAACATAAACAAATTACCCCCGATGTTTGGTTTCTAGCTTGGCCTCACTAGTTTCCTAAGGCGCTCTGACCCCGCTATGGATTTTATTGGCTTCCTAGCTTAATGCACCCATATTTGGTGGTGCAATCATGGTTACTAGTTAGTTTTCACTGAATGGATTCGACTAGTCCTCACCGTGCACTCATCTATTCAACTTTTCTCTGCATTCTTTCTATCTCTGTAATTTCACAATAAGTTATAATTTTCTCACGTTCCCCTTTATATAGAGCCTGCCATGAATGTTGAGAATCTTCTCGGAGAAGCTTCCCTGGTTGCGATGAATGTGAAAAAGTTGTTTTCATACGTTCCATTAAATTTCATAAATTTCACCAGTTGGAACCTTTTTTTCATAACCATCATTTTTCATAATTATGCTTTTTCTAACTATAACTGCCATTTTTTTATATTTCCACTTTTTCTGGTCGTAACTGCCATTTTTCATATTTCCGTTTTTTCTGATTGTTGGTCCCTTTTTTGGCACACTAAGCGTATTGAGTGCACAATGTATTTCTAGTGTACTCTTTCCTTAACACGTAGTGTATCTCTCATATGTTGCGCATGAACATTTTTTTACTTTCATCACGTTGAGTCCACTTTCTGTTGCGCATTGTATTTTTCAGTATTTTTGTATTTTATGACTTTTGTATTTTTGTATTTATTTTTCCTTCTTATTATTCTTTGTATATATATATAAATCCTACTATAATATTCTATGTACATGTTTTCTTACTGCGGTGTAACTTTTTAAGTGCTAGGAGGTCGAATGTCCCTATACAGTTTCAATCGACTCCCATTGATCATTCCTTTCAGCTCTGCTCCTGTGAGATAATTTAGCTATACAAATATCCCATATGTGATAGTATTTACTTCATATGCCCCTATCCAATGCATTCTGAACTTACCTGGATGTTACAAAAAATTATTGGCATAGAGCAAGACTAGGTCTCCTTCCTTGAAATTCTTCCTCTTAATATTTTTGTCATGCCAATATTTATCTCTTGCTTTCTATACTTCTTGTTGAAATCCTTATAGAATCCTATACTCCTCCATCTCAATTAGTTGATTCAAACTATCCTTCATTGTGCATCTTTCTATCATGTTGGTGATTGTTGCTACGTGCAACATAGGTACTAGGAATTCTAATGGTACTAATACTTATTTCTCATACACTAACCTGAATAGTTTTTGTCCTGTCATATTTTTGCATGTAGTCCTATATGCTCATATTACTGTTGATATTTTCAAATCCCATTCATCCCTATTGACATTGCAGATCTTTGTCAAAGCACTCTCCAAGATCTTATTGAAGGCTTCCACTCTTCCATTTTCCTGAGGATGGTATGGTGTAATCTTTTGATAGTAGACTTCAAATTCCTCAGTCATAGCCCTGATAGTACTGTTGATGAAGTGAGTTCCTTGGTCACTCATAAAAATTATTGGACAACCAAATCTAGTGATCACTTGTTCAAATATGAAGTGTGTTGTTGTCTCTATGCTACAATATTTTACTGACATTGTTTCGGCCCATCTTGTTAAGTATTATGTCACAACAATGATATACCTTTCTCCTGACCTCTTTGTTGGTGGGTTAATTGGTATCACAAAGTCTATTTCCCATTTTTCAAATACCTACAAAGTTACTTGTGGTCTTAGGGGCATCTCGTCCCTTCTATTAGGTTTACCAACCCTTTGACAGAAATCACTTCTCTGGCAATAGTACTTAGCATCTCTATGAATTGTTGGCCACCATAGGCCTACGCATAATACCTTTTGCGCAATATCTTTTCTTGCATAATTTCCTCCATCTATTCCTTCATGAGATTTTGCAAAAATCCTAGGATTTTCATGTTCTAGTACGCATCTTCTCAAAATGCTATATTCGCTTATTTTGTATAAGTGTCCTACAATCAGTTGATAGTCTGCAGCTCTGACTACCATATTTTTATTCTTCACAGTGCTAAACTCTAGTGACGTAGTCCCTATACACAAGTATTCAATGATGTTAGAAAAACATTCAACATCTACTTGGAATGAAAATAAATGCGCACCAGGGAAGATGGCTTCCAATTTGGTAGGTTCTTATCCATTGGTTACCCTTGACAAGTGACCCGATCCTGCATTCAACTTCCCTGGTTTGACTATCACTTCAAAATCGAATTCTTAAAATAACAGTAGCCATCTATAGATCCTCCCCCCCAACATTGGCTTGTTGACAAGGTATTTCAGGGAAGAATGATCTGTGAACATCTTAAAGTGTTTTTCCAGTAAGTAATGTCTAAAATTCTGAAGTACATATACCATAGTTATACCTTCTCTTTCTGTAGTATTGTAGTTCTACTCTGATTCTAACTATTTTCTTCTTTCAAATTATATAGGGTGATCCAATTCCCTTGCTCCTGGTTGCACCAAAATTGCTCCAAGTGCTATAGCTAATGCATCTACATGCACATGGAATATTTTTTCCCAATCTGGGAATACTAGAATAGGTGTTGTTACCATATTTTCCTTTAGTTTGTCCAAACCGTGTTGACAGTCCTCATTCCATTGAAATTTAGTATCTTTCTTTAACAATTTCTCCATGGGTGCAATGATATGTGCATACCCTTTTATAAATTTTATGTAGTAGCCTATATGTCCCAATGTTTCTCTGAATTGTCACACTGATTTTGGTGGTGGTAAATTAAAAATGATTTCAATCTTAACATGATCGACCAGTAACCCTTGTTTTCACACTATGTGTTCCAACAATATTACAAAAGGTGTCCCAAAGATTCACTTCTTCATATTCAATGATATCTGACACTGCCTGCATCTTTACAAAATAAGCCTTAACACTTCCACATGGTATTTTAATAGGCTATATATGGTCCAATAATCTAGATACACTTCTAAGAACTGATGTATGAACTCCTTCAAAACAGTTGTTACTACCCTTGAGAATATGGTTGGTGCATTCTTCAGCCCAAAAGGAATGACTGTGTATTGGTAGGATCCTTATTCTTTTTCAAAATTAGTATTGTACCTATCTTCTAGGGCTATCCTAATATGATGGTAACCTCAGAATCCATGTATAAATGAGTAGGCCTCCTGGCCTCCCACATTATCTAATACCTCATCTGTGAAAGGGGTAGTAAAAGGGTCATGTAGGAAATCATCATTCAGTTTCCTTAGATCAACACAGATACTTATCCCCCCTTATTTGTTTTCTTGCACTACCATAGGGATTATCCATTTAGATTCCTCCATTGGTTCTATGATTCCAACTTCTAACATTCTATCACTTTCTACTTTCACATTCTGCTTATATATTAGATTCAGTCTATACGGTCTCTATCTGACATATCTAGCCTCAGGTCTGATAGGTATATTTATCTCTCCTAGCTCTCCTTCTATGCCTTTCATCTCTGTAAATGTGGTTGGGAACATGTTGCTATTCTCACACAAAACTTTGTTATCCTCTCCACTGTTTGTTCATCTCATTAGTCTCCAATGCTAGCCATTTTGGGATTCTTAGTTGTCCCAATGTTGGCTTTATTCACCTTGATCGGTGCAAAAAACACTTATGATTCCAAATATGGAATTTCCACCTCACTTTCACCTTCAACTTCTATAATATGAATATTGAGTGGGTCATCCTCATATGGTGCTTCTTCTTCCACATGATAGTGTGATAATAGTTCCTTAACTGTCTGTCTCTTCTAATGTTGATACTTTTTCTTCAGTTCAACCTCTGGTTCATCAATAAATATCACCCCTCTTATCTATTTGAGTGCTAAATATATGTTGGGGTTCTCATGTTCAAATGATAAAGTGACTATAAAATTGTGTTGTAATTTTTTCCATTATGCAGTGCCCCTACGCAATTCCTGGTCTACATACTAGTTTACTAGAATTCCTTCCAGTGTGTGAATGAAGTGATGAGGCCATTCCTTTGGTGGTGTCATCCTCCATAATGTTTTTCACTTCTCCAAGTGTTCTGTAGGTGTCCCCTATCCATCATATCTCTGCATCCTAGTTCTCCCCTCCTCTATGTTGAATCTAATGTGTAGTAGTCACTTACATTGGTACCAGTCCATAACTGTATCTTTGTGCACACCCCACCATATTGCATGTGTTGTCTTGAGTGAAATGTCTAGGGATAAGAGCATATGATTCTCTAACACTTCATATTAATATATTGTTATTAATTATTTTAATTCATTCATGCAATGAAAACTGGGAGGTTCTCTTATCTCTGTACCCACCCATCTTACAACATGATCTATTCATGCACACTTTCTTATGGAGACTTCATGTAATCTCTGCTGCCAATTATCCAACCATGTATCTGAATCAGAAGCACATGATGTGATGCTCCTCTAGATGAGTACTCCATCTACAGTTGGGTTGACATAATATTCTTCACGTGTGGGGGTTTTGTATAACTGGTTGATTTCCTCCAGATCTAAGCAAGTGGGTTCTGCAAACCTTTCTCCTTCTGATGGATCTATTGGTGCAATGACTCTTTATTCCCTTGAGTCAAATTTCATATTTCTTTTCTTCAAGTTGATTATGGCTTGGTTATCAAATGCCCAATCCAACCCAAGAAATCATGGATAAGGTGTTGTGCCATCTACTATTTCTATTACTTCAAAATATACCTTAGTGCGCACTCCATCAAGATCTACTATCATAGCCTTAAGACTTCCAATTGGTAGAAATATGTGTTGGTTTGATAGCTTCAATTGGACAGGTGAAAAACCTAGTGTGGGATCTCCTATGCATTTCCAGGTCTTCTTGGGTAACACATTTACCTCAGAGCCTAAATCTAGTATGATGTCCCCCATGTTGAAATATCTAATGTTATCATTTAGTTTGAATTCCCTGCTTTTCCTCCTTCATGGATGGAGGTGATTGAATTTTTTCTACTCTAACATCCCTTGTACTTTTGTGTTACATATTTATAGCATATCTTGAAAAACTTTAATAGATGATGGATTATTCAGTAGCTTAACACATGATTGCAGAAAATTATTTATGGTACTTACTTACTCTACAACTTGTGTTTCATTGGTGTGGTCCATTGCTAAAGGCATCTCCTACATTGGTACATTCTGAGTATGATGTGTGGTTGATGTAGATGCAACATATTTCTTGAGGAAATCTTTTCTTTCCTCCTTTAATATTTATTTTTCTTTCCCTTCTTCAAACTTTTTTTGTGGTTCAATATTCTTTTTCACCCATTGGTGTTGTGTTGGGTCCTGTCGTATTGTGTCAGATCTTGTCTTAGCTACTTCGTGTGTAACTATGTTGATATTTATTCCATTATCCCTCACCTCCATAGAAATCCATTGAACATTATGATTGTTATGATTTCTCTTTTCTTTAATTTTTCCCAATAATGTTAGACAATCCTCTGTATCATGGTCTGCTACGCAACAATACATGCATGTCGCAAGTAGAAGTGGACATTCCCTTGTATAGTGTCCTGGATGTTGGAATTTATGGCATACTACTAGACCTCTGCCTCTTCCAAATCCTCCTCTACCTCATCCCCCACCTCTGTATCCACCTATATCTCCTCATGGTGTGTTGTACTAAGGTACATGATTATACTACGCTTGGTTATACCATGGTTGTACATTGTTGTACTGTTGTTGCGCAATATTATACTATGGCTGGGAATGACTATATGGAGGTGGTACCTGATTGAACTGTGGAGAAACTTTCTTTGTCATCATCTCTTCTTACACCCTATAAGTATCTGAAGTTATTAACCTCATCAGGTCTATTTTCCTACAATCTTTGTCATCATGACCCACTGATTTTCAAAAGTTTCAATATGAAATCTTGGGTATTCTCTAATACTTCTTCATCATTAGAAAATGATATGGATCATATCCATGTATTTTACATATCTCACACCATTTTCCTCCTATTGGAAAATGGTTTGGTAGCCCTGTTTCCATGTACTGTGTGAAATTTGGGCACTCGTTCTTGTGGTGTCCTTCTGTTCTGCATATGGTACACCAAACAACTTATCTTTTCTCTTTACCCCTATTCTGATTTAGTTTATGTTATCACATAATCTTGTTAGAGTCTTGTGAATTTGGGGTTTTTTTCTTAAGTCTATAGTTTTTCCTTTCTCTCTCCCTTTTGCAGACCTAATCATAAGGTTTTTTCCATTCGGTTTATAGTTTCCTTCTTTTTCCTACCTGAGAGGTGTCATCATGTCATCCCTAGGCCTTTCTATTTTCTCTAAGGTCGATCACTTCTCTCTTTTTATCTTTGTCACTGATACTTTTACCTTCCTGATCCCTCGGTCAGTCATCCAAATATTCATGTATAAATCCCATAGCCATAAGCACAAGAAAAACCCTTAAAATGGTCTGTTATGGGCCCAAATGAAGTGAGCGAGCAAGTTCAGTTTGGCAGGAAAATTCAAAGCTTAGATATTAGAGACAAATAATAATCATGGGAATCAGGAGTTCAAAACATTGTTGAAGTATTTTTGAGAGATATGAACCCTCGAGATCCAAAATCAACAAGATCCGTCTGATCCAGCAGGATGTGTGGAACCAAATTCAAATGCGGAGGAAGTCAGATTGGGAAAATTGAAGTGAGAGAGGTCCCAATAGCTCGAGTCCCAAAATGTCAATGGCTATAGGTCTTGATAGCTCAAGTCCCAAAATGTCGATGGCTCGAGGTATTGAAATGTCGTTATCCATCTGGATCATCTAATGCAAAGGGAGGTGTGTCACCCGATCCGAGTGATCATGATTTCGTGACTCAGATACTTTAGCATGGAACACAGTGTGAACTTGTGAAATATGAAATAGCGAAGCACCTGGGAATTAGGCCCATGATCACAGCTTGGGGTCATATAGAAAACAATACTATAAAGAAAAGTAAGTTCTTATTAAGCGACAGGTGGTGGAAGTTGTTCAAGGAGACAATCCTGGCTGTCAAATTCAAAGCAATTCCGATCATCGATCCGGATTGGCCATTTTGCAATATCAAGAATCGAGATTTTTGATATTGAATGGAGTGAAAACTTTTGAAATTAGAAATCATGAAATTTCACAAGGAAACCTCAAGTCGTGGCTCGAGGTCACATGGAATGATGGAGCGGGTTGCACCAAAGGATGAAACCACCTGTGATAGTCTCAAGAAAGGATCTTCATGGTTTCAAGGCACTGGGATTGATTGGAAGAAATCATGAGGATCGCCGAGAACATTCATGGATGTCAGAATCTATCCTAATCCCAATGAATGTAGTTAATGGAAGTGGGGAAGGTTGTTGGAACCTTGTTTCACCACATAAATGGAAATCATGGAAGAACTGGCCATGGAGGTAGACTGTCAGCCCAAAGTTCCCCTGTCAGTAGATTTTCCTACAAAGCCCATACTGATCTGAGCTTGCATCTGACAAAAGAATACATGCATAGAATAATAGAAGAATATGCAGACACAAATCTTTCATTGGAGTGGAAAGGTCACACTCCTCGTGGTGGCAACTATTCTGAGTATAAATACTCATTTTTGATATTTTGTTATGGTTGATGGTTGAGCTAAGCTCCCGTATTGTAAAGTTTTAATGAAGCCTTTGGTTCTCTGGTTATGTGTTTCCCTTTGAGACTTCTTGTTTAATGACATACAACTTTCTTATCATATCTTTTTCTAATGATATTTAAGACTCGGGCATGGGTGATCCAATCGAGTTGTTGTAACTGTATTGTAATGTATGTTTGATTGCAATATTGTTATGACGTTTTGAGTTTTTTGAAGTTTTGGGTTCAAGAAGATTTTGTATTCAAAGCTTTTCCTCCTTAGGCTGTTGAAAACCCAATGTCCATAGAAGACCTCTACTTTTCCTCACCAGTTATTCCCCCTACTCACCCTTTAATATAACTTACTGACTGAATTTAAAGCAAGTCCTCACTTGGTCATGCATTTCCTGGTTCAAATTTCTTAATTAAAGTGATATTTTCTCGAGTCTGTACCCATTTTACCTCCTTTAATTTATTCATTATGACATAAAAAATGAAGGGTATTGGGCTTACCTCTACTGCAATCTAGAGGTGAATTATAGTGCTAACATTTATGGCGTCGTTGTCGAGGATGAACTAGAGATTTTCCATGGGATAGAATGACAAAGATTACTAATTTTGAAGGTGCATCAGAACTCAGTACCATTGAAGATTGTGACTTGCACCTGGTGACTCCACTAGTCTGAGTCCACTGTTTTAGCTGGCTTTCAAAGGAAGACACACAAGCTATCACCCATAGTTTCCTCTAGCCACGCCTAAAGCTGACCCAAAGAAAATCATCAGAAAAGGAAAGACCCCTCAAGAAGGTACTTCAGCTACCGAACTAGGTGATTCTGGTAATTTCCAACATCCTCCCTCTGAAAATCCATTAGTTGCTTCTCATACTCCTATTATATCTTTAGTTGGAGTTTCTAGAGCCTTGAATTTTGGGAGTTTTCCTGTTTTCCTCGCCTCTCCTAGCCTTGGTTTGGAAGGAAAAAGTTTTGACACTCCCATCTCCCTGGAAGTTGTTCCCTAGCTCAGAACCAGGACCTTAGGATATTTTTCCACTCCAGGTTTTACTATCCCTTCCCCTATCAGATTCATTGTAGGAGAAGCCTGTTTTCCTACCAGCTTTGTCGCTTTTTTCTCGAAAGTACATTTCCAGTCTCACCTATCTAAAATCCATAGTCTCAACCTCTATTTCCTCTACTGCCCATACTCAAGTTGATGAACTTACTAAATTAGTTAAATCTATGTCTACTGATATGGAGAAGTTGAAGCTCGAAGGAAGACATAACTCTAGAAATCCACAAAAATTTGATAATAGAGGTAACTTCAGGAGACCTAACAACACTCCTCAAATTCTTCTAAGAGAGTATAAGAATAGAGATAGAAATGATCAGAACATATAGACCCCTCTCCAAAATAATATTTTTACAGATGATGAAGGTGAGGATGAGGGATTTGATCCTGAAATCCACTGTCTTGGAGACACCTCCTACTTTCCTCATTTGACTCAATCTACATACAAGGAATCTCTCATGGATAGCCATCTTAATGAGTTGAGTAAGGGAGACAAGGCCAACAACAGCCCAAACATATATAATATGAGGTCCAAGAAGAAATAAGGAAAGGCCAATGTTCCTAACCAGCCTACCAAAGAAGAGAATCCTACTAAAGATATAGCAGACAACAAGAAAGGTAAGAAGGCACAAGAACCCTCTCCAGTAAATAAATGTCTCATCTCGGAAGCGAAGGAGATTCTGAATCCCTTTCCCTTTTTCAATTTTGACCATGAAATCCAAAAACTTAGAATCCCTGTACCCCTTTTGGAACTGGTTAAGCATGAAGATTTCAAAGGGGCCTCTCTAAACTATTGTAGTATGAACCTACATCTCATCCCATAGACTTATTCAATTTGCAAGATGAAAATCTAGTTGTCATATTAGAACCTTTGGTAGAACATAGAAATGATTCATCCCCTCCCTTCTACACTTAATTGAACATCCATGATAAGGTGTTGCATAACTACTTAATGGATTCAAGAGAATCCCATAATCTTAAGACTAAGATTGTCATGGAATAACTCGGGTTGGAATTCACAAAAACCTACCATGACCTATATTCTTTCGATTCCAGGAAGGTGAAGTTATTTGGGGTTATTAAAGACCTAGCCGTGTCCCTATTCCAGCTGCTAATGAAGAGCATAGTCATGGATATCGTAGTTGTTGATGTTCCCCCTAAGTTCGGAATTATCCTATCTAGATTTGGGATAAAGAGACTGGGGGGAACCTTGCAGATGGACCTTTCATATGCCACCATTCCTATGTTTGGGGGTGAAAATAGGAGACTTTACAGGGAAGCTCAGTGGGTGTACATTATTAGTGATGAAGAAAACCCCACGAACCATTCTATTTTTTCTCTTGACACATCTTTGGGAGCTAGTTTTATGCAACTCACCAATGCTCCTGAACCCCCTCTTCAAATCACAAAGCAATCCCTTACTCTCTGTGAATTTTCTCCTCCGATTACCTCTATTTGAAATATGTTCTTCAATGGAGCCTCTTCTAGAGAAGGTGTTGGCGCTGGAGTAGTTCTTGTTTCACCTGTTCAGGAAATTATATCTCTGTCCTACAAGTTAGAATTTGAAACTAACAATAATGTGGTAGAATATGAAGCTCTTGTTTTGGGTTTAAGGGCTACAAAGGACATGGGAGTTGAAGAGATATCAGTATTTGGGGATGTTGAGTTAATTGTCCATAAAGTCATAAATATCTACCAATCTAAACACCCTAGGCTAAGAAGCTATAGAAATGAAGTGTTGGACTTTGTTGACAATTTTTTCCTAGACTTCAACATTTCATTTATTCCAAGAGAAGAAAACAACACCGTTGATTCTCTGGTTGTTTCAACAAGCAATTTAAGAGTCCCTTTGCCACAAAATCTCAGGTATGATGTTGAAGTAAATTGCAGACCCTCTATACCTAATAATGTCAATAATTGGAAAGTATTTGAGGATGATCTTGATATCAAAGGTTTCTTGACACTGTTGATGAGTTTTATGCACTACATATTGATCAAGATCAGGATTCTGAAACAAAATTGCTAATCACCATGTTGTTAAGTTGCCTAGCAATCTCATTCCAAAGGGACTAGTTCCTTTGGAAAGACTATTTGTCAAAACCGATGTGGTAGTGAAAGTTAAAGGATCGGCTAATGATGATGATGTAGCTGAATCAAACATTGGTACAGAGAAATATCCCAAATTTGTCAACATGTCAAGCATCATGTCAAGGAAACAAAGGACCGATTATGCTGAGTTGTTAAGAGAGTTTAGTGATGTGTTTTCCTGAACCTATGAAGACCTCAGAACATATGACATGAGTTTCATTGAGAATAAGATCCCAGTGAAGGAGGAGGCCAAACCATTTAGGAATAAATTAAGATAGATAAATCCTATATTGTTGCTTATTATGGAGAAAGAGGTAAAGAATTTGTTGGACACCCAAATCATTGTCCCTTTGAGATATTCGGAGAAGGTGGCCAACTTGGTCCTAGTGAGAAAGAAGAGTGGATAAATCAAACTTTGTGTCGATTTTAGAAACCTAAAAAATCTCAAAGAAGGGAAATTACCCTTTGCCAAAGATGGAACACATATTGTAGAGGGTAACAGGTGCATCCAGGATTTCCATGATTGATGGCTTTTCTAGATACAATCAGATCTCTTTCATGCCTGAAGACAGAGAAAAGACAGCTTTCACCACTCCTTGGGGAACATTCATGTATGAAAAAATAACCTTTGGATTGATGAACACAGGAGAAACCTTCCAACGAGCCATGAACATTTCCTTCATTGGATAAAGAGATAAATTTGTGGTTATCAATATGGATGAAATAACAATCTTTCTAAATCTGATAAAGAACATTGTCAACATTTGAGAAAGGTCTTCTCGAAATGAAAAAGGTTTGGTCTCTCCCTAAATCCTAAGAAGTATTTATTTTCCATGCAGGAAGGAAAAATGTTGGGACACATAGTATCAACTGAGGGGGTCAAAATTGATGCAAGTAAGGTAGAAGCTATTCAAACCTTGTTTCTTCCTAGATCTAAGAAGGAAGTCCAGTCCTTCCTGGGAAAAATTAATTTTCTGAGAAGGTTAGTTTCAAATTTTGTTGAGTTAGTAAAGCATATTACAGACATGCTCAGGAAGGGGAATGAATTCAAATGGACAGATGAGTCCAGAAATAATTTTGATCAAATAAAGAAGGCACTCACTGAAGCACCTATGCTAATCAGTCTTGATTATTCCAAGGATTTTTTGATTTTTTTCTTTGCTTCATTTGACACAGTGGCAAATTTTTTATTGCAAAAGAATGTTGAGGGGATGGAGAAACCTATTTCCTTTTACAGTAAGGCATTAAGAGATGTATAGATCAAATATGACACCATGGAGAAGCAGGCCTGTGCTTTGGTAAAATATCTCAAATCTTTTAGGATCTATGTCTTGCATTCAAAGGTCATTTCATATGTTCCTTCAGCTTCTGTGAAGATCATTCGCATTCAGCCTGACATAGATGGAAGAAGGAGCAAGTGGATTGCCAAAATCCTTTAATTTGATCTGGAAATAAAATCCACCAAACTAGTTAAGGGCCAAGGTTTATATAAGCTATTGGATGAGTCTAATTGTAAAGCTTTGGGGGTTAACTTCATCAACACTTGCTCAGAAAATCAACAAGCTGAGTTGTCTGGTAAAAGTTCTCAGGACAACCCTCCATTGGCAGAATATGCCTGGTAAAAAGACATTATATATTTCCTACAAGAGTTAAATCCCCCTGATGGTATGGGAAAAATCAAGGCAAGGGATTTAAATCTCAAAGAAATTATATATTTCCTTATTGACTAGGACTTGTATTGGAAAGACCCTCTAGGTGTTCTTCTGAGATGTTTAGACTCATAGGAGGCCCAAAAGATTATGTTTAATTTTCATGATAGCCTATGTGGGGGACATCATTTCTGGAGAACCACAGCCTACAAGATTCTCAGGGCTAGGTATTTCTAGCCTACTCTATTCACTGATGTCTGTGCAAAAATCAGGGCTTGTATCAAATGTCAAAAATTCGCTGGGAAGCAACAACTCAAGTCTCTGCCATTGAAACTTGTGGTAGCTTCAGGACCCTTTAAATAGTGGGGCCTACACTTTATTGGGGATATTCATCCTCCTTCAAGATATTAGAATAGGTGGATATAAACTGCAACAAATTATTTCATCAAATGGATAGAAGCTATCCCCACAAGAAGTGCCTCTCACAAAGTGATCATTAGTTTTCTTGAAGACATTATGGCCAGGTTTGTATGTCCGAATAGATACGTCATTGATAACACCACATCCTTCAAGGTTAAACCATTTATCAAGTTTTACGAGCAGTTTGGAATTGCATTGATTCACTCTACCCCATACTATCCCTAAGGAAATGGGTTAGCAGATTCCTCTAACAAAATACTGCTAGAGGACAATAAGAAAGCATGGGATTCAAAGCTCAAATTTGCTTTGTGGGCTGATAGAATGACAATAAAGAGGTCCCTGGGCATCTCTCCTTTCCAACTTGTATATGGGAATGAGGCAGTTTTTCCTTCTCAGCTTGCCCTTCGTATGGAGAAATTATTCCAAGACTTCCATGGAGAACCTAACAATATGATCAGAAGAATTCATTAGCTGGTAGAAGTCCATCAGAATAGAGAGTAGGTGATAGATAGAGTTCATGACCTTCAACAGAAAATCAAGAAGGCCTTTAACAAGAAAAGTAGTAAGGATTATTTCCAACTGGGGGATCTAGTAATCAAATGGGATGCACCCAGACAAGACAAGGGAAAGCATGGTAAATTTGAAGCCCTTCAGATTGGACCCTTCAAAATTTCTGAGACACTTTCAAATAATACTTACAGATTGCAGAATTTGGAGGGTGATGAATTTTTTAGTGGCCCTGTAAATGGGCACTTCCTGAAAACGTTTTTTGCTAAATCCATAGTCGACATCCCACCATTGTAAATATCGTTCATGTTTTATGTTTATTTTATTTTTAATAGGAGACTCCATAGCCCAAAGAAAAGGAACTGGAACTACGTGTTCTTGGCAGTTCGCAGGGAGCATGCCATCCCCTGTGGAGCCAAATGTTATCACATAAGCTTGTCGGAGTCTTGCGAATTTGGGGTTTTTTCTTAAGTCTGTAGTTTTGTCTATCTCTCCCCCTTTTGTAGACCCAATCATAAGTTTTTTTGCTTTCAGCTTATAGTATCCTTCTTTTGCCTGCCTGAGAGATGTCGTCCCTAGGCCTTTCTATTTTCTCTGAGGTCAATCACTTCTCTCTTTTTATCTCTGTCACTGATCCTTTTACCTTCCTGAGCCCTCAATCAATCATCCAAGTATTCATGTATAGAGGCCGCAACCATAAGCACAAGCACCACACTTAAAATGGTCTATTATGGGCCCAAATCAAGTGCGCGAGCAAGTTCAATTTGGTGGGAAAATTCAAAGTTCATATATTAGTGGAAAATAATAATCATGGGTGTTGGCACAGGGGTAGACCCAGGGTTCAATGCTACAAAAATGCACCAAAAAAACAATAACTATTGGCCCTTTTGGCAACACCTATGAAGCAGATGAAGTATCACCCGAGGTAGAGGCAAGGGTGGTTGCAAGACTTAGGTGTTTGCAACCTTAGCTAGGACACATATTCGTGATTGTAATACTTAACAAAGAACTTAACACTGATAGTTCATCAATGTTCAACCATTATATACTTCGCAGATAAAATATAGCATCACATCATTCATTCAGGTCTGATGTATCTAATCATTCATTGTAGAGAAGTAGGTTAGATATAATAGATTCAGGCACTAAACACATTCATATACATCATATATAACATCCATATACATCATTAGCACAAAGAATAAACATATCTGTCTATCCATATCAAATCACTTAGAAGGTAAAGACATAAACACATCAACACATTACACAAAGCAGAGAAACACAACATATACGTGGTTCACTGCCTCCCTGGGGCTACGTCCACCAACTCTTCTTCTCTAGTAGCTTCTTCAATAGGTTACATGCACAGAGCCTCAAAACCTTACTCCGCATAGGATAGGAGATCTACGCAGCTCGTTAGATCCTCCTTCCTCGAGTAGATCTAAGCACACGACCTTCCACAACCTCTTACAATGACTTAAAATCAGCTTTGAAAGTCTCACATAGTATGCACAGAGCACTTTACAATCCCTCAATCACATAGATCTAGCACTTAGCATATTAGCCTAACATCACATAGATGCCCCTCCTTACATTGCCTAGACATCTATTTATACTTTAAAAAATAGGCCTAACCATGGGTAAACCCATGGTTCAACATCCCATACCTGTTACATAATCCCAAATCCCAAAAAGGACCCAAAAGGGGTCGAGATCTCATGATCTCTTCTTCATCTTGTGCTCCTTCTTTGATAGGCTATCAAAGTCCAAAAATAGGTCAAACTTGACCAAGGATCTCCCAAAACTTGGTCAAGAGCCAAAAATGAGAATCAAGAGTTAGAAACATTGTTGAAGTATTTGTGAGAGATATGAACCCTCGAGATCCAAAATCAACAAGAGCCATCTGATCCAGCAGGATGCGTGGCACCAAATCTGAACGAAGAGGAGGTTAGTTTGGGAAAACTGAAGTGAAAGAGGTCCCAATAGCCCAAGTCCTGAAATCCTGATGGCATGAGGTCCCGAAATGTTGATATCCATCTAGGTCATCTAATGCAAAGGGACGTGTGTCACTCTATCTGAATGATGGAAATTTCATGACTCGAAGACTTAAGTATGGAACACGGTGAAAACTTCCGAATTAGGCCCACAATCATAGCCCGGGGTCGTATGGAAAGAAGGACTATAAATAAAATTAAGCGCCTATTAAGTGGAGGGCAGCAGAAGTTGTTTGAGGAGCCAATATTGTCCATCAAATTCAAATTGAGTCTTATCATTGATCTAAATAGGCCATTTCACAAGATCGACCATCGAGATTTTTGAGATTGAATGGAGTGAAAACTCCCGAAATGAGAAATCCTAAAATTCCACAAGGGAGCCCCAGGTCATGGATAGAGGTCACATGGAATGATGGAGGGGGTTGTGCCAAAGGCCAAAAGCACCCATGATAGTCTCAAGAAAGGATCTGTGTGGTTTCAAGGTGTCAGTATCAATTGGAAGAAATCTTGAGGATCACCGAGAACATTCATGGATGTCAGACTATGTCCCAATCCTGATGAAATTAGTTAATGGAAGTAGGGAAGGTGGTTGGAACCTTGTTTCACCACATAAGTGGAAACAATGGAAGAACTAGTCGTGGAGGCAGACTACTAGCCCAAATTTCCCCTATCAGTAGGTTTTCCTATAAAGCCCATACCGATATGAGCTCGAGTCTGATAGAATAATACATGCACAGACTGACAGAAGAAGATGTAGACGCAAAGATTTCATTGTAGTGTCCAGGTCACACTCTTGGTGGTAGCAACTGTTTTGAGTATAAATACTCAGTTTTGATATTTTTTTATGGTCAATGGTTGAGCTAAGCTCCCGTATTGTAAAGTTTTAACTAAGCCTTTGGTTCTCTGGTTATGTGTTTCCCTTTGAGACTTCTTGTTTAATGACAATCATATTTCTTATCATCTCTTTTTCCACTGATATTGAAGACTTGGGCATGGGTGATCCAGTTGAGTTGTTGTGACTATATTGTAATTTATGTTTGATTGCAATATTGTTATGACGTTTTCAGTTTCCTGAAATTTTGGGTTTAAGAAGATCTTGTATTTGAATATTTTCCTCCTTAGGCTACTAGAAGACCCAATGTCCATAGGATACTTCTACATTTACTCACCGATTCTTCCCCCTACTCACCCTTTACTGCAACTTACTAACTAAATTTAAAGCAAGAACTCACTTGCTCATGGATTGCCTAGTTTGGATTTTTGAGTTAAAGCGATATTTTCTTGAGTCTACACCAATTTGACCTCTTTTAATTTATTCATTATGACATACAAACTGATGGGTACTCGGCTTACCTCTGCTGCAATCCAAAGGTAACTTATAGTGCTAAAAATTTAAAATGAGGTTCTTCATATCCTCCTTCATCTCCTCTATTCATGTGTCTGTCTTCAGTACTAGTTTTCTTTGAGTTGTAGAGAACCCTGTAGAGCCTCTTCCTACATCTGAAACTTTTTCTGCCTCAAAGGGTATTTGAGATGTGGTAAGAGGGAGTTTACAAAGAGATGTATATGATGCATATCATTCATGACATACTTCATCTTACCTTTAATATGTTTAAACCTTTGATCATTCTCCCAAATAGACTCACCTATTTTATGACTGATTTCAATCATCTCATTCATGTACTAATCCTCTGAGCTAGGATTTTGAAATTCATTTATCAGTAGTTTCTTGACATCTGAAATCATTCTTGTTGTTCCTAGTGGATTGTTTGCAACTAATCTCATGTACCAATCTAGTGCGTAGTCTCTTAGCATCATATATAACTGTGCAGGTTTTTTATCCTCATCTATCATCTACTTTTCTTCCCAAATATTCTCATAGAAAAACAAGTGCTTTTCAGGATCCTCTGATGCTTCTCCCTTGAATTCAGGTAACCTGATGGTGGGACAATGTCCTTCCATATTGAACGGTGGTGAACTATGACCTCCATGTAGTGTACATACTTGACTACTACTTCCTGAACTGGCTCCTCTAGTCCTTGATCCTTGGTTGGGTGCACTTCCTGTTGTCTTTCTTCCACTAAAATTTGGTTGTCTGAACGATGGTGTTATTTATGGTGTATTAGTCGCACATGGGTTTATGGGATCCACACTAACACTGACATGGATAGGAGTTATTCCTTATGTTCTTTCCCTTGGACCTCTCGTCTTCCTCACATACGTTGTGCACCATATTCCTTCAATATTTTCCATATACCGGAGATAATCTACCTCTTCTTCATCACTTTCCAAGCCCTCTCTCTCTGCTATGGCTATCTTCTTACTATTCATCTTATATTGATAGGTTAGTCCACTGCAAGTTTTTCCAATTGTTTCCATGATCTGCTTGATCTGATATTCCTCCATCATGATTTGGTCCAAGGCCTCCTCCTTCTTTCCTTTATTCATCCCTTCCTCCATTTCTCCAGCTCTTGTCAGTGCTTCCCCACTTCCCCCATGTACGCACATAAGTTTAGTTGTCTGACTCCATATTCATTACACCTTTGTTATACAGTAAGATATTTATGGAAGTATACAATGATCTAATATACCTTCCTTGTGGTCCTCTTAGAAACTCTTTCTCTAGTGTGTTGTAAGAAGTCGCAGTATCTACTGCAAATTCTGTGATAAATCCTGCAACTATATTGTCTAACTAGAAATCTACTGCGCATGTGAATTTGTTATCAACTTGTTGTAGCTTCATGATCTCCACCAGTTTCCACTCTGACTGTTTGATACGATTTATTGTATGGTTTCATTTCAACATCAATATCCACTACTGCAACACATGTGGAAAATCACAGAAAAACACTTCACGCAAGTCGCAAAACACATACTTGTCCAGATATTTCCATGGTGTTATATTAGGGTTTTTGTTGTCCTTCTATGCAAACTCCAGCTCCTTTGTTTTCAACCAACTTTCAATATCCACCTTCATTGGATTCCATGGTATGAACATTTATAGCTTCATTCTCTTCATGATTATTTCACAGATCCCACTCACTCAATCCCATACAATTCCAACCAGCAACAAAACCATTTGTTGGTTACTATTCTCTCTTCCTACTTCTTGGGCTGACCCAGGTTCAGATCTAAATAAGCTTCCAACAAACCCATATAAAACTATTCGATGCAGAATCATCCTTTCCAACTCAATAATGCACCAGCATTCTAACACATCAAAGCGCATTCAATAAGGGAGAGATTCGCCAGCCCTCTCATTTTTTCCTTGAATTCAAAAATTCAATGTAATAAATTGCAATTAAATGTTGTAAGGTTGCTAGAGCCGTGTTGATTCCTTTGTACAAGATATAGATAGAGTCTTCTTTAATGGATGACGGTAGGGTGATCTAGATCCGATTCAGACTAGATTTTCATTTATTTTAATAAGCCTCAATAGATAGGCATTTTTATGGTGATTTGACACCACTAGTATAGTTTGGAGGGAAGGCTTGATGAGCCCGTATTATATAAATATTTGTAACATATTCCCATAAGAGGATGTTGAAATTTGATAGAAAACCATTGTAATCCAAGGAGAGAAAAGCCAAGACTTTTTTGTAGTTTGAGCCTGAACATATTGTAAACATACATTCATATTAATACAAAGAGAGCATTTTTTTATTCCTATGAGTTTTTTGTGTGTTTATGTGTTTTATGAATGATTGTTTGTGTGTGTTTATGTGCATATGTTGTAGATTCTTGATATAGGTTTCATATGCAGGGATAAGATAGAATTCCATATCTATGAGTTTGTTGAGTTGTTCTGGGCTCTTTCAGGCTAACTACAAGGAGTGCATGATAGAGTATTGAAAACTCTTTGAGCCAGTGCAAGGAGTGTGCATCTAAATTTCAAATTGAATTCAAAGGAGAACATGCTAGGAGTGCACACAAGGATAGTATCAGACTCAAAAAGGAGCCTTAAGGTTACTAAACACCTTGGAGGATAAATTGTGCACAGAAGGCACAAAATACAGAGTTGTTGAATACTCTATAGAGCTCTACCAAGTGGGCATTGAGTAGGTGCAAGTGTTCACAAAAGGATTCTGTTTCAAGTTTGAAGAGAAGGGTACCAAGGATAAGACACTGCAAAGTTGTTGAACACTTTGAAGGAAATTCTAAGCAAGGAGTTCTTTGAGCAGGTCCAAAGAGTGCATAGAACCAACACGTTATGAAGTGTTGGAGAAGTTAAAGAAAATAGATTTGTTGAACACTCTTTAGGAGAGCTCTAAAAGTTTGCAATGATCATATGCAAGGAGTGCATCAGTGAAACTGAAAAGAGTTCTAGATTTAGGAGTAGACATGTGCAAGGAGTGCACCAATCCAACACTTAGACAAAGTGTTGAAAGTTTGAATCCATCTAAAGGATTATTTGAGCATGAGTGCACATGGGTGTGGACTTACTTCAAGTTCAAAATATTTAGAGGAAGAACGCAGAGTGTGCTAGGAGGGAACCAAAAAATATCCAGAGGGAGAAGAAGGGAAGAGACCCTTAGGAGACTGAGCTAGTTGAAATTTTGGGGGGAGTAGTGCAAGTTTGCACATAAAGAAAAAGTGTGTGCCAAAGTGAGGTCAAATTACATTGGTAGAAGATCAAAAGGGATAACGCAAGGTGTGCGTCGACAGACTCATTCCAAGTCCAAGAAGCTCAGGAGGGAGAGTGACACAAGACATTGGATCAGTTGCAAGGAGAAGATCTAGGTCATTGAATCCCATGTCCAGACACCAGAAGGAGCACACAGAGGAGAAAGACAGACCCTAGCCGTCAGATCTGGGTGAAAAGGAAAATTAGTCATCGGATATAGGTAAGTTCACGAGATTTAAATCCCTCTTTAAGTTCATAGGAGAGAAGAATCTTCGAAGTCCCGAAGGGTGAAGTAAACCTAGACCATCAGATCCAGAAGGGTACGTGGTAGAGATCCAGGTACTTCGGAGGAAATACCTGAGGGTGGAGTGTGTAGAAATCTCGAAGCCTGAAGTCGTGAAGTCATCGTAATCATCCATGAAGGAGGACGCGTGCCATAATATATTCTAGTCCAGAGACTTACCACTCCAGAGGTTTTGTGGAGTGGTGGTTTGGAGTTAGTCGAAGCATCGTAGCCTGAAGTTATTATGGGTCATAAATCCACAAGGAGAGTGTGGACCATTGATCTACGAGGGGATGCATGGAGGATGGAGGTTCACTCCATTGGAAATCCACTTTAGAGGATTTGTGGAGTGTGCATGCAGATTTAACCTAATCTTGAATTCTGAAGAAAGAGAATGAGTCATCGATCTTGGCAAGGAACAAGGACCATTGATCCTATTTCTATGGTTTCAGAGGATTGTGCCTCCAGAAGAATTGGCCACAGCGTGAAGTGAAAAATCCTGGAGCCTGAAGATCTGAAGTGACCTTTGAGTAGGTGCTTGATCATATTCTATGGTCACATGTAGTTATCGCTGGAGAAAAGGGGCTAAAGCCTGATATTTGACATCGAAGGCACAGGAAGCTAGAGAAAGAGCTTGAGGGGTTCAGGTCAGCACAAACCTGCACCAGGTGGAGGAAAAGGGCTTGAAATCTTTGGGTGTCAACAGAGTTTTCTCATAGTTTGGACCGAGGTCTCTTGGAGGACTATGCAGGTGGTCAGAGGTCCTCGTTCACTGTTTTGAGCATGGGGAAGAAATTAGAGGCTTGTGGAAAAGATTTTGTGGGTCTAGCATAGGCTTGAAGAGCTAATTCGGCTCAGTGTTTTGAACAATCCTAGATCGGGAGGTTGTACAACCCATAGAAGAGAGGGGTCCTACATCAAGTGGTATAAGAGCCTAGGAAAAGGTTCTGCATGATACCATCAAGTGCTATCAGAGACACATATTTGATTTATGTAGGAAGGAGGAGACAAAGGAGATAGTTCGATACCATCAAGTGGTATCAGATCTTAATTTCATCTGTAAGGAACAGGTGAAGGAGGAGACATAGTGTTTTTTATCTGTGTGTGATTGCTTGCAAGTGTGCAACAATCAATAGACATCCAGGTGGGTTGTAGGAAAATATGGAGGTGTTCTTAGTTGTAGGGTAACCAACAGACTTTCCAGGAGGGCAAGAAGAGGATAAAAATGGCTATTGAAGGCCATAGGCATGGTCAAGGAAAGGACTTCTAGTACAAAAGCAAGATAGAGATGGAAAAATAGCTTGAGGAGATCATAGAAGAAATGGAGAGGCTAACGTTGAAGATGCAGCAAGAATCACATGTGCACTGGAGGTATGAATGGCCCATCAAGAGAAAAGTAAAGTGGCATGTCGATAAGTTGTTTTCCAGGAGACAACCACAAGTGTTGAAAAGATGGCTGGGGCATATTGAAGACCTTAGTGAAACAAATAAAAAGTTTTTCATCTGTAAACCAGAGGTTCGAGAAGACTTCAATGAGGAGGAAGAGAGATCATCTGGTGATCTCATAAACTTCTAGGAGGGAAAAGGTGAATTTTCAAATTTCCAGGTGGGAAATGAAGTGAGATTTGTAGATCTCATAGACTTCCAGGAGGGCGGAAGTGGAATCCTAGATTTCTAGGTGGGCAAAGGAGAAGAGATGAGACTATATGAAAGTACTAGGATCTCATAGGTGAGTTCATATCAGTTAGAGATTTTGATGGAGGAGGATCAGAGGAGCATTCTGATCATTGAGGGAATTCAAATATTTATGCCAATTATCCCAAGAGAGTCCAGTGCACAAATTTTAGGTGCAGTAGAAGAGAAAGGACAACCAGATGTGTCTGTCATAAAGGAGGAGGAGAATGAGCATACATTGATGTCTACCCTAGTAGAAAAAGAGGATCATACAGTTAATATGCTCACTCAATGGGATAAAAGAGTTGGATATGTTGGAGGATTGGCTGAATAATCAAGAACCAGAAGGAGGCTTCCCAGAGATAGTCATGAAAAGAGAAGGAGTATTCCAGCATGAGGAGCAGTTGGAGGAAGATGGGAATGTACCAGCAGAAGAATTGGCATAAGATAACCTATCAGAGGAGTTAGTTGAGCAACATCTCAATAAGGAGCCTATAGAATTGGAGTCTATAGTAGAGTGGCAAGCTAGTGCCACAAAATATGAAGGTATCATGGGGGATTAGGTTGAACTTCCCTTTGATCAATGAGGTGAAGTGCAGTAGGGAATTCTGCATGAAAGGAGGAGCCATACAATAGATCAGTTGGAAGAAGTGACTGAGGAGATCAGAAATATGATGTTGAAATCAACATAGGAGGATGTTAGCAAGAGGAGGATGAACAGGCAAGATCCTGCAATAGTAGCAAGGAAGCAGCAACAGAAAAATAGTAGAGGAGCAAGTGGAAAGCTCCAGAGAGAAGTTTGGGATCCAAGAGGATTTCAACAATAGAGTAGAGGAGCTCATGAGTGGGAGCTCATGATTTTCCTAGCAGTGGAGTATGATGTAGGAGAATCCTTTCCACCTCAGCAACGTGCCAACATTCCAACATATCAAAGTGCATTCAAGAAGGGAGAGAGTCGCCAACCTTCTCGTTTTTTCCTTGAATTTAAAAATTCATTGTAATAAGTTGTTATTAAATGTTGTAAGGCTGGTAGAGTCGAGTGGATACCTTTGTACATGATGTAGATAGAGTTACCTTTAATGGCTGATATTAGGTTGATGTAGATCCGATTCAGACTAGATTTTTCATTTATTCTAATAATCCTCAGTAGATAGGTGTTTTGATGGTGATTGGACACCACTAGTGTAGTTTGGAGGGAAGGCACGATGAGCTATTCTTGTATAAATATTTGTAACATATGCCGAGAAGAGGTTGCTAAAAGTTGATAGAAAATAATTGTAAGACAAGGAGAGAAGAGTCAAGACTTTGTTGTAGTCCGAGCATGCACATATTGTAAACAGACATTCATATTAATACAAAGCGAGATTTTTTTCCTGCCTATGAGTTTTCAGTGCGTTTATGTGTTTTATGAATGATTTTTTGTGTGTGTTTATGTGGATATGTTGTAGATGCTTGAGATAGGTTTCATCTGCAAGGATAAGATAGAATTCCCTATATGTGATTTTGTTGAGTTATTCTGCATTCTTTTAGGCTAAGTGCAAGTAGTTCATGACAAAGTATTGAAAACTTTGTGAGCTAGGGAAAGGAGTGTGCATCTGAATTTCAAATCAAATTCAGAGGAGAACATGCCAGGAGGGAACACTAGGATAGTATGAGACTCAGAAAGGAGCCTCAAGGTTACTAAACACCTTGGAGGAGAAACTGTGTAGAGAAGGAATAGGAGACATAGCTTTGGAATACTATGTAGAGCTATGTTAGGTGGGCATTGAGTAGGTGCAAGTGTGCACAAAAGGATTTTTTTTCGAGTCCGAAGAGAAGGGTGCCAAGGAGAAGATACCACATAGTTTTTGAACAATCTGAAGGAAAGGATCAACAAGGAGTTCTTTGAGTAGGTGCAAAGAGTGCACATAACCAACACATTCTAAAGTGTTGGAGAAGTTGAGGAAAACAAAGTTGTTGAACACTCTGTAGGAGAAATCTACAAGTGTGCATTGAGAAGATGCAAGGAGTGCATCAATGAACCTGAAAAGAGTTTAGGATTTAGGAGAAGACATGTGCAAGAAGTGCACTAATCCAACACTTAGAAAAAGTTTTGAAATTTCAAAGTCGTTTGAAGGCTCAGTCGAGCGCAAAGAGTGGGAAGAGGTGAGGAATTGCTTAAAGTTCAAAATCTCAAGAGGAAGAGAGAAGAGTGTGTCAGGAGGGCACCAAAAAATATTGAGAGGAAGAAAAAAGGCTGAGACCCTTAGGAGACTCAACAAGTTTAAATCTCAGGAGTAGTGCAAGTTTGCACGTAAAGCGCAAGTGTGCACCACAGTGAGGTCAAATTACATTGGCAGAAGCTCAGAAGGGATAACGCAAGGTGTGCACCAACAAACTCATTCCAAGTCCCATAAGCTTAGGTGGGAGAGTGACATAAGTCATTGGATTAGCTGGAAGGATAATATTTGGGTTGTTGAATCCCACATCCAGACACCAAAAGGAGTGCGCAGAGGAGAAAGAAAAACCCTATTCTTCGGATATGGGCATGAATGACCAACATCCATTGGATCCAGGTAAGTGCATGAGATTTAAACCCATTTTTAAGTAAACAGGAGAGTAGAATCGTCGAAGTCCTGAAGTGGAAAAATAAAGATAGACCGTCGGATCCAGAAGGGTACGTGGCAGATATATGCATACTTTGAAGGAAATAACTTTAGCGAAAACTAAGGGTGGAGTGTATAGAACTCCCATAGCCCAAAGTTGCGAAGTCATCATATCCATCCATGAAGGAGTGTGCATGGTACAATATCTACTAGTCCATAGACTTAGAACTCCATAGGTTTTGTGGAGAGGTGGTTCGGACTTACCCGAAGCACTATAGATTGAATTTACTGTGGGTCGTTGATTCAAAAGGAGAGCGTGGACTGTTGATCTGTGAGGGGATGCATGGAGGACTGAGGTTTACTCCGTTGGAAAGCCACTTCAGAGGATTTTTGGAGTGTGCATGTGGATTTGTTCGAAGCCTGAATTCTGAATAAAGAGACTGGTCGTCGATCTCGGTAAGGAACGAGGACCTGCTGATCTTGTTTCTGTGGTTTCAGAAGATTGTTCCTCTGGAAGAATTGGTCATAGTTTGAAGTGAAAACACCTGGAACCTGAGCTCTGAATCACCCTTTGAGTAGGTGTCTGGTCATAGTATGCGGTCACATGTAGTTTTCATAGGAGAAAAGTGTTTAAATCCTAAGATTTGATATTGAAAGAACGAGAAGCTAGAGAAAGCACCCGATGGGTTCGGGTCAGCACATACCTGCACCAAGAGGAGGAAAAGGGCCTGAAATCATCGGGTATAAATAGGATTTTCCAATAGTTTGGCCCGGGGTCTCTTGGAAGACTTTGTGGGTGTTCATAGGTCCTTGTTCATTATTTTTATCATGTGGAAGAAATTAGAGGCCTATGGACAAGGTTTCTATGGGTCTAGCAGAGGCCCGAAGAGCCAATTTAGATCATTGTTTTGAACAATCCTAGATCGGGAGGTCATGCAGCCCATAGAAGAGAGGGGTCATGCATCATTATCGACCCTCTTGGTGAACCTGAAGGAAACATGACATAGAGTGTATTGTGCAGTCTCACCCGAGATAGTTCTTTCGGTGAGTGTAATGCTCAGGTGCTTGCATTCTAGGAAAGAGTGGGGATATGGGATTATACTTGGTGATATTTATTCATTTACTATAATATCCATCTATATTAGATAATCTATCGTTCTTTATTAATGCATGTAAATCAACATATCTAACTATGTCATCAAGACATTCATCTAAGGTTTAATCATTGACATAAAATACATAGACAATAAGCACTTCACATAACACATGATCTACCGTGGTTCACCCCCTCCTAGGATACATCCACAAAGATTAGGGAGCTTAGTATATTTTATTATAGTTTTGTAATTTATGGCACCACGCACACTACATTTTCTAATCTTACAATCACAACACCAACTCTATGACCTTCGTGAGGCTGACTAGATCACACCAGGCTCCTTAGCCCATGATCTAACCCTCAATGTTCTAGTTACTTTTCTCTCCCCCATCTCAAAAAATTACAAAAAGGTATCAGATCTTATAATACTTTACCTAGCTACATAGAATTAGTATTCTCTAATATGATCTCTCTCGACCTAGACCTCCTAGGTACTTGTTTGTACTTATTCTTGGCTTCTCATCCATTACAATGTCTTCTAAAAACCATAACCCTAGTGTGGTTAGGTTTCCCTGCATGCATTCCTTGCATGATTTCCTCTCACATGTTTTTTTTCCTTCCAGCCATATTTTTCTTCATTCTGGGGTTTTCTTCCAAAAATAACATCTCCTCAAAATAGGTGTGCGCCCAACATTAGGTTTGTGAATCAACAAACAATTTATCCAAAGAAAATAAAATTCTTAAATGAATTCATGATCAAGAAAACTCAAAGTCTAAGGATGAAAATGAAGTAAAGTGGTACCCCAAAATTTCAAAAACTTTGAGTGTGTGTTGAGTGGTCAACACATAGACATATAGATAGTTTGATATAGCCATTTCCCATTTCTGAATGGAAATGGGAAGTGGTGACAATTGATTTCACCACCAAGCTTCCCAGAACAACTAAGAAATATGATTCCATCATGGTGGTGGTGGATACGATTACTAAATCTACCCATTTTATTCCAGTGAAGCTAACTCACGAGGTAGCTAACATTGTTGATATTTATATGAAGGAAAATTCCAAACTTCATGGTGTGCCTAAGGAAATTGTTTTTTACAAAGATCCCAATTTCACATCAAACTTTTGGAAGGAATTATTCAAAGGATTTGAGACAAATGTGAACTTTAGCATAACATATCATCTAGAGTCAAATGGGAAACATAGAGGGTCAATCAGACAATTGAGGATATGATGAGGATGTATGTGATGGAAAAACCATCGAAATGGGAATATTATTTTCACTTAGTTATATTTTCCTATAAAAATGGGTGTTATACATATTAAAATATGAGCCCATTTGAGGCACTATATGACAAAAAGTGAAACATGCTAATGAGATGAGACAACCCAAAAAATAGAGCAGTATTTAAGCTAGATTTACTCAGGGAAATGGATGCAAAAATGGTGAAGATAAAGTAGAATTTAAAGGTTTCCCAAAATAGGAAGAAAATATATGTAGATAATGGAAGAAATCATAGAGAGTTTAAAGTGGGTGACCATGTATTCTTAAAAGTGAAGGCCAAGAGAAGTTCCTTGAAGTTGGATAACTCTACAAAACTAACAATGAGAAATTGTGTAAGCTATGAAATCCTGCAGAGGATTGGACCTATTGCATACATGCTTGCACTACTTGCATCCATGTGCATGCATAATGTCTTACATGTGTATTTTCTTTAAAAGTATGTTCTTAACGCTAATCATGTAATTGATTGGAATGTGATCTAGGTGGAGAAAGAAAGAGACTTCTGAGTACAATCGATGAGCATATTCAATCGAAAATTCAAGATGCTATGAAATTGAGCAATAGGGTTGGTAAAGGTCTGTTGGAACTGTTATGGTTATGAAGATGCAACCTAGGAGCATAAATATTTCATGTGGGTGAAGTACCCACATATTTTTGAAGACTTTTGAACATTTTTTATTATACATGTGTATATAATGCATCGAGGACAATTCATAAATAAGGGGTAGGGGAATGTGATACCCTGAGTTCGAACCCAAATTGTAATCTACATATAGGATGGTGAGGCAAGACATTTTGGGCCAGAGTTTTTGTGTGGTTATTAAGATGGAGAGACAGATTCTAAAAGGTTAGTGAGTCTATCATTGTAATGTGTAATCACACTAGGGTTATTAATAAAAATACATCATTGTTGAAAACCGACTAGAAAAAAGAGTATGGTGGGATAAGACTCCAGTAGAAGGGAAAGAGGGGGATAAGATTCTAACAAGAGGGCTAAGCCAAGGGGGCTTAAGTACAAGAAATATTAGATTAATATTTCCTATTTCCTAAATTCTATAATATGGGATGTTTATTTATTCTAAGTTCCTAATTATGATGAACATATCGCCCAAGTGGGGGTAAGTGGGGAAAAAGTAGTTCCCAACATGAAAAGTGTCAATTTGGGAACATGGATACTCAAAGTAGGAACTTAGTACATTTTGGCCATCACTCTCTCATTATTCACTCACTCACTCTTGTCATATGTACACTCTACCATCCATTAACCATACTTGTAATTGGGGAAGCTTTGGGAGTTGATGGTAATCCAGTAAACTTGGTAATATAAATTGAAGAAGTAGATTATAAGGGTTTTGTGTATTATGAAGAAGTAGGTTGTCGGACCCATGAGCATTATCTCCAGGTGAGAGAAATTATGGGAATTATTTCTCTTCATGCCAAGATGCAACTACAGAGTTCTAAGACTTCTTGTTTGGCATGTTGTTGAAGCCCCCCCGAAGGGAACTGGGGTAGCTAAACGAATGTTGAGAAAATAAGGGGCACACTTCATGGGGTGGGACAGGTTGTGGGGAATTAGAGGTTGTAGGATGCTTACTAGATTTGGCACCTTAGTATAAGCATTTCTTTTTTTATTATACTTTAGCTTGGTTTACAAATCCTTTTCCCTGGTGGAGTTTTATCCCCAACTCGGGGCTGACCTGTTGCTGAGAATTTTATGAGTAGAAGAGTCTATGGATGCATGCAAATTATAAGGTATGCACATAGTTGGTAACATATTTAAAAAAGATAAGTGTCTATTATGTGTTTTTTTTAATTACTGTGTGCTTATTTATCTATTTTGTGTTATGGGTATTTACTGTTTTAATTATACTTAATTTTATATGCTGTTAGAAATGAATTTACATTCATATGTAGATAATTTAATTAATTAAATGGTATCAAAGAGTCATAAATTTTATTTGGCATAGCCCAGACAAGGGATGGGGGTGCTATATATTTTACCATGTTTTCACACCTCTACTCCAAACCATGAAATCATACCAAAATCCCAACTAAGTATCTTAATTTATGCATTTTGGGATCAATATAAAAACTCCATCTTCATGAATGTCCTTTTCATCGAACACCACCATGTTATTCAAAAACCATTGATTTGAAATTTGAATAAATTTGAAGAATAACTAGCCATTGAATCTTATTGACACTATTGTAGGCCTCCTTCCTGCAGCCATACCTTTAAATTTCATTCGATTCTTAGTTAATCTTCTCTTGTTATGACCAAAACATAATTTTGGCTCCAGAATTTTTATTTTTATAAAAGCAATCATATTACATAATGTAGCATGGCACATGGATATTCATTTCCACTTATCATCCCATGATACATCCATTTCACCATTCTCGTCAATGAGCTAAATAACTCTTCTATCAGAAAGATGAAGAATTTTCGCATCGAGAATCATCATTTTTCTTCCTCCATAGACGAACTCCAAAATTCTCCCATTGGTGAACCAAAATTTTTCTTCCATCAACAATCTAAAAATTTCTTCCATCATTGGACTCAAAATTTCACTTTTCAATGGACTCAGAAATTTGTCTCTTGAAAAACTTCAAAAAACATCTTTCCGCAAACTTCAAAAAATGATCTTCGACAAACTCAAAAAATTATTCTCCATCAGTGAGCTACAAAACGTACTTCAACAACCTACAAAAAGGTTATTTCAATGGAATCAAGTTTTTGGTCTTTTCAACCAACTCTTAAAATCTTACATCGGTGAACTTGGAAAATCTTCATTTTTTGGTGAACTCTGAAAAACCTATTTTTTAGCTAACTCTAAAAAAAATTCGTTGACGAACTTGGAAAAACTTCATTTTTTGGTGAACTCCAAAAAACCTGTTTTTTTTTTAACTCCAAAAAACCTCCATCAACGATCTTGGAAAAACTTCATTTTTCGGTGAACTCTGAAAAACCTCTTTTTTGGTGAATTCCAAAAAACTTCCATTGGCAAATTCCAAAAAACTTCCATTGGCGAACTTGGAAAATTTTCCTTTTTAGGTGAACTAAAACCTCTTTTTCAACAACCATGAAATTTCTTAAACTTTTTCATCCAAATCCAGGATGAATCTGGACCACTGATCTCAAGATCAATGTGATCTCAATCATTGATTTCACTAATATTCATGGCTTCCATGAAACATGAAATTCGACCTCCAGGGCTAATTTTTAACTCTACAACCTGCAGATTGATTCAATTAATCATCTCTTCAACAATTCTGAGTACAAATTTGATCTGAATTTCTTATAAATTGAATATTTCACTTAGATTTTATCGTCTTCCCCAAATTTACTATAGAATAGAAATATAAAATCATGAATTAATCAAATTCATGTTGATCTTTGGCCCATATAGATCTAGTGTTGAACCAAAAGATATGATACCAATTTGTAATATACCTAGCTCCCTTGATGGGCCACGTTACTACTAAATCAAATAACCTACCGATTCAAATGCATAAATATACATAACATGACATACAAGTTCATGCATCTGTCAATAATAACTAAAATCATGAATGCAAACAATTAAGCACACATGACAACGTTTACACATACAAAATACAAAGTAAATGCAACATTCAATCATAGCATTAAAATTGTAAATAAAATGTTGGTCAAAACACTAGTCTTTTAAAAAAAAAAAAAAAACCAGCAACAAACGATGAATGTAAATGTTGGTCAAAACACTAGTCTTTTAAAAAAAAAAAAAAACCAGCAACAAACGATGAATGTAACACCAACCATAGACTTTGTTATTTTAGTTCACTCAATAGAAAGTCACCCTTGTGCTAGGGATCTGATTCCACAAGGAAGGAAGGGATCCTACAAGTATCTACAGTCCACTTTAACATCTCCAAACTCACTAAAACACAGTTTCACAACTCCTACAACAATTCCAACCACCCAAACCTCTTCCCCATCAACCTACACAATGTAATGTCCCCACTTTGGGACATCATCACAGGGCAGAGATTTATGATGGGACATCATCACAGGGCAGAGATTTATGATGACCAGAATAGCCAGATGGGTGCTAGAGCGAGTACATGGGTATTTGAGAGGCATTGT
>CBVK0100330549.1:0-10171 GCA_900067695.1 Picea abies
ATCTTCCCTTCCTAGAATTTCCGCGGTTCCCTGAGCCCTTTCCTCTATCATTTTGTCTTCCCCTGTTCTCCATGTTCAATGCATTACCTGATGTCTCACCTATGCTTTTCCTTCACATTTCCTCACTAAGGATAACACCAACAACATCATCAAATTTTAAAGTATTTGAGCCAGAGACATAGTTACTTACAACCATGACCAAGTTGTCCCAGCTTTCCGGCAATGAGCACAAGATTAGAAGAGCCCTGACCTCATCATCAAAGTCCAGTTTTACAGAACTTAGTTGATTATTAACCGTATTAAATTCATTTAAATGATATGCAATAGACCCACCTTATGAAATATTCATATTAAATAATCTCTTCATTAGAAATACCTTATTGGACACCGAGGGTTTTTCATACAATTTGTCCAATACATCCATCAAACCCTTTATTGTCTTTTCTTTGGAAATATTGAAAGCCACCGACGCTGCTAGGCTCAGCCGTATCTTTCCTAGAGCCTTTCTGTCAAGAATCTCCCATTCTTCGTCCTTCATGGCCGTCAGCTTCTTTGCTACTCCACCCAATGGTAGGAATAGATCCTTCTGATACAAATAATCTTCCATTTGCATCTTCCATAACAGGTAGTTTTGGCCGTTAAATTTTTCAACCCGAAACTTTCCATCTTCTGACATTGCTCCCACTCAAACCAGGAACCCTCTTTTCCTACAAGTTACCTTTCGCTCTGATACCAATTGTTAGAAAAATAGGACCATATAGCAATAAAATAAAACAAATGCGGAAACAAAACACAGAAGATACAAAATACAATAGAGACACAGATTTACGTGGTTCACCCAGTGTGGACTACGTCCACCAGAGAAATTGCTAGGTCCTACCTTTATTATTATCCAACATATGAAGGGATACAACCTACAACACACCCGCTGTAAATTCCTCTTCTTTCTCTCACAGTCTCCTATCTCAGAATATAATATTCACCATAAACCATAGATGCAATACATTTCCCTCATAAAAGAGGGTTGCCTTCTAGGGAAAAAAAACCTAACATAATCTCTATCGTTAGATCTGCGACCTTATAATGAACAGTCCAGATTTACAATGAAATTACAATATACATTTACAAGGCAATTTTTTCTTCGGGGGCCCACTTTCCCCCAAACCCCCTAGCCAAGGGGATAGCCCCCCGGGACCCCGTAGAGGGGGTACCCCCCCTATGTACTCCCCCACGTGGAAGAGTGTACATACTTATGAGGTGTAAATACTTCATGGGGTATAAAAACGACTGAAATAAAGAACCTCTAAATCAGGAAGATAATCAGGCTCCACAACTAACACTACCTTGGTCTTCTAGCCATCAAAATGTAAGGAAAACTTCCTTGTCACCTCAGGATGACATTTTTGCATATTCTGGCAGAAAGAGAGGCATCCCACTCTTTGAAAAAATTATCTTTCCATGGGCTCTGTCTGAAAAATATGCATATCCATAGGTTCAGTTCTAACTACATTGCCCCCCTTGTGTGACTTCTTCATCTGAGGAGTCTCCATAGCTTAGGATGAGAGATTCTTATGGCTATGGGGTGGTAATGACCAGGAGGACCTAAAGTCAAGCTTCAAATGGACACAACTTCACTTTTACAAGAACTTCCCCTTAAACCAGACTGATTGTTAGTAAGCTAAAACTTGGCTGTGGAAATCCCTCCCTTAGATTTGTGCAGGTATTCAACACTTAGACAATGAGAGGGTACTCTGTGATTGAACTTTTTAGACTAGGTACAAAATGTTCAGCTCAAATGTCAAAGGAAGAAGGGGAGACACAGTGTGGATAAGAAACACCTTTAGGTAGTGTATTGTGTATGAAGAGGATAGAATTTCTTAGACCTTGTGAGCTGAGTAGCTATTCTAGGATGATATATCAGACTTTGACATACAAGTAGTGAAGTTTATAGGTTTGAAATGAGAGGAGATAAGGATAGAATGGTGTGAGGAAAGGTCTTCTTCAACCATGCAAGCCCGATAATACAAAACTCTGAGGGCTAACTCTCTTTGAAAATTTATGTGCAGAGAAGGAAACATGGGATACCTATGGAATAAATATTTGTTTGAAGCCTCAACGAGATTTCAGAATGAAGTCACGAACATCCTAGGCTCTAAATCTACCTCAATATCGGATCTGGAAGCACTACTGTCGACTGGTCAGAATTGGGAGTTTGCGCAACGCAACAATATTGAGTTTTTCAAAATCACAAACCATTATCAGAGCTCGTAAATATGAGATCTTGAAGGCATCTTTTTAACCAACTTGTGGTGTTGAAAACAAGGAAAATGACATCAGTGTTGTAATCATAACTCGAGGTGGAAATTGATGAGTGGGAAAGGTGCTACGGAAACTCCTGATGGGTGGGCAACGCTCTATTTTAAAAAATGATTGGAGAGGTAAGACAAGGACAGAAAGGCATGGCTACAAGGGCATGAATGAGGAAAATGGTATTTCAAATCAATCTATTCGTGGAGAGGATCGATCCTAGTGACAACTCATGAAGGGGACCAATTTTTAAGCCATGAACAAAAATGATTCTAAGTCCAAAAATCAAATGAGGATCAAAACATAAGTTATGAATCAACACTTTATTTGTCAAGGGGGTCCTAACAAACACAATTTTAAAAGGGGTGAAATTTTAAAAATTAAAATCTAAGGCTTAGGGAAGATGGAAACAAACTGAAAGACCCAAGGCAACTTAGTGTGATAACATTGGTTCCACAGGGGATGGCATGCCCCCTGTGGGCTTCCAAGAATGAGTAGATTTAGTGCCTTATCCTAGGGTTATGTGGTCATTTATTGAAACAAAAATAAAAGAAAGATGATATTTACAATGGCATGAAAAGACACTCAAGGCTCAAGAAAAGTACTTTTTCAGAAAATGCCCATTGACAGGGCCAACAAAAACGTTTTCATTCTCCATATTCTGCAACTTGAAAGTGTTATTAGAGAATACCTCAGAGATTTTGAAAGCACCGATCCATAAAGCTTCAAATTTACCGTGCCTTCCTTTATCCTTCTTCGGTGCATCCCACTTGAGCACTATATCACCCCGTTGAAAATCCTCATTTTCACTTTCTTGTCAAACACCTGCTTGATATTCAGTTGATGATCATGTGATTTATCTACAAGATTCTCCCAAGTCTGTTGCACTTCAAATAGCTGTTGAATCCTTCTAATCATACGATTAGGCTCTCCTTGGTAATCTTGGAATAATTTTTCCATAAGTAAGGCAAGCTGAGAAAGAAAAATGGCCTCAACGCCATACACCAGCTGGAAAGGGGAAAGTCCTAGGGACCTCTTTGTCATCACTCTATCAACCCATAGAGAAAACTTGAGTTTTGAGTCACATGCCTTTTTGTTCTCCTCTAACATCTTTTTAATGATATTTATAAGGTTTTTGTTTGAGGATTATGCAAGCCCATTCCCCTGAGGGTAGTAAGGGGTAGAGTGAATCAATGTGATTCTAAACTGTTCACAGAATTGAATCAATGGTTCAGCCTTGAAAGATGCAGCATTATCAATGACTATTCTGTTCGAACACCCAAACCTTGCCATAATGTCCTCAAGGAAACCAATGATCACTTTGTAGGAAGCATTCCTTGTAGGAATAGCTTCAATCCACTTAGTAAAGTAATATGTAGCAGTCAATATCCATTTATGTTGACCACTGGAAGCAGGATGAATTTCCCCAATAAAATCTAGGCCCCACTGTGCTTTAATGGCAAAGACTTGAGTTGCTTCTTTCAAGAGAACTTATGACATTTAACAAAGGCTCTAATCTTAGCACAAACATCGGTGAACAAACTAGGCCATAAGTACCCAGCCCTGAGGATCTTGTATGTCGTAGTTCTCCAATAATGATTCCCCCCACATAAATCATCATGAAAATCATACATAATCATTTGGTTTTCTTGTGGGTCTAGGCACCTCAAAAGAACTCCTAATGGGTCTTTCCAATACAAAACTTGATCAACAAGGAAATATTTTATTGATTTGAGTTTTAAGGATCTCACCTTGTTATTTTCCATACCATTTGGAGGCTGTAAATTCTATAGGAAAAATATAATGTCCTTGTACCAGCTGCAATCTGCCAATGCAGGGGTGACTTGAGAACCTTTATCAGTTAATTTAGCTTGTTGATTTTTTGAACATGAGTGGATGAAATTTACCCCCAATGCTGAGAAATTTGATTCAACCAACATCTTGGCTAAACCCTGTCCTTTAACCAATTTGGTAGGCTTAATTTCCAAATCAAATTCAAGGATTTTAGCAATCCACTTGCTCCTTTTTCTATCTATATCAGGCTAAATAAGAATTTCTCTTACATCAGTTGATGGGACATAAGCAATGACTCTTGAATGTAGAACATAAAATCTAAAGGACTTGATAGCTTTAACCAATGCATAGGCTTGCTTATCCATGATGTCATATTTTAATTCAACATCTCTCAATGCCCTGCTGAAAAAGGAAATGGGCTGCTCTAAGCCTTCAACGTTCTTATGCAATAAAACTACTTCTACTGTATCAAAAGAAGTAAAAGAAAAAATAAGAAAGTCCTTGGAGTAGTCTGGGTTGATAAGGACCGAGGATTCAATCACATATTTCTTTATCTGATCAAAAGAATTACGGGAATCAACAGTCCATTTGATTTCACTACCCTTCCTCAGCATGGCTGTGATATACTTAACCAACTCAGCAAAATTTGACACAAACCTTCTCAAAAAATTAATTTTTCCCAGAAAAGATTGAACTTCTTTTTTGGATCTAGGAAGTGAAAATGTTTGTATAGCTTCAACCCTATTAGAATAAATTCTGACCCCTTCAGCTGACACAATCTGCCCCAATAATTTTCCTTCTTTCATGGAAAACAATGATTTTTTCGGATTCAAAGAGAGACCAAATTTTCTACATTTCAAGAAAACCTTTCTTAAATGATCACAACGTTCTTTATCATACTAAGAGAACATTGTTATGTCATCTAAATAGATAACAAAAAATTTGTCCTTCTCTCCAATAAATGCTATGTCCATAGCTCGTTGAAAAGTCACCCTTGTGTTGATCAAACCAAAGGGCATCTTGGCATACATAGATGTACCCCAAGGAGTGGTAAACTCCTTCTCTCTATCTTCTGGAAAAAAAGAGACCTGATTGTATCAAGAAAATCCATCGACCATGGACATCCTGGCTGCTCCTCTCACCCTCTGGAATATGTGCTCCATCTTGGGCAAAGGGTAATTATCCTTTTTAGAGCTTCTGTTCAGATTCTGGAAATCAACACAAAGTATGATTTTTCCATTCTTTTTTCTCACTGGGACCAAATTGGCCACCCATTTATAATACCTCAAAGGAATGATAATTTTTTCATCTAAACATTTTTTTACCTCTTTCTCCATGACTGGCAACAACATAGGATTGATTTGCCTCAACTTTTTCCTGAAGGGTTTGGTGTCTTCTTTTAATGGAATCTTGTGCTCTATAATGCTTGTGTCATAAGTTATGAGATCTTCATAAGTCCAAGTGAATACATCAACAAATTCCTTCAACAACTTAGTATATTCTGCCCTCTGCTGTTTTGATAGGCTGCTTGACAACTTGACATATTTTGGATTCTTTTATGTGCCCAAATTGCACTCAGTTATGTCAGCATCATCAATGGATACTTTCCCTTTCACTACCACATCGTTTCCATCAAATAATATTTCCAAAGGAACTAGTCCTTTTGGAATATGATTGCTAGGTAACTCTACAATATGATGATTAGTAGTTTTATTAAGGAAAACATCAGCATGAGGATTAATTTCAGAATCATGATCCTGATCAATGTGTAATGAAGAAAACTCATCAACATTCTCGAGTAAATTTTTAGTTTCTAAATCATCTTCGAACACCTTCCAATATTTTACAAAGGCCTGTACTTGACTTCTACATCATACTTGATTTTAGGTGGTATGGGAATTCTGAAATTGCTTGCTGATACAACCAAAGAATCAACCATGGTATTCTCTTCTCTAGGAATAAATGAAATGTTAAAAGATGATAAAAAAATGTCCACCAAGTTCCACACTTCATTTCTGCAAGATCTAAGCCTAGGGTGCTTTGTTTGATAAATATTTTTAATCTGATGGACTATTAATTCAACATCCCCAAATACTGATAGCTCTTCTATCCCCATGTCTTTAGCAGCCCTTAGTCCCAATACAAGAGCTTCATACTCTGCCACATTATTAGTAGTTTCAAATTCTAGTTTGTATGACAAATAAATAGCTCTTGAGATGGTGAGATAAAGACCACTCCAGCACCATCACCTTCCTTAGAAGAGGCTCCATCAAAGAACATATTCAAAATAGAGGTGGTTAGAGGATACTCCTCACAAAAGGTAATAGATTTTTTTCTAATTTCAAGAGGAGTTTCAGAAGCATCAATGAGCTGCAAAATGTTAGATCCCAAATCAGTATCAAAAGAAAAAACATGATGATTTGTGGGTTTTTCTTCATCACTAATTATGTAAGCCAATTGAGCTTCCCTGTAAAGTCTTCTATGCTCTCCCCCAAAAATGGGAATGATAGCATATGAGAGATCCATCTGCAAGGTTCCCCCAAGTCTTTTTATCCAGGACCTTGACAACAACATTATGAACTTCGGGGGAAAATCAACCACTACGATATCCATGACTATGCTTTTCATGGGCAGCTGGAATAGAGTCACAACCAAATCCTTAATGACTCCAAGACACTTCACTTTCCTAGAGTCAAAAGAATATAAGTCATGGTAAGTATTTGCGATTTCTAACCCAAGTTCATCCATAACAGGTTTTGGCATGAGATTATGGGATGCCCCTGAATCCATCAAACAATTATGAAACACCTTATCATGAATATTCAGTGATGTATAGAAAGGAGGGGATGAATCATATCTATCTTCTATCAACGGACCCAAGATCATTGCTAGTTTTTCATCTTGCAGATTCAATGAATCAGTGGCACTTGGAGAGGTTTTAGGTTGTAACATTTTGGATATATATTTCTTAAATTCTTCATTTTTTATCAATTCCAAAAAAGGTACAGGGATCTTTATTTTCTAGATCTCATTCTCAAAACTGAAGGAATAAGAAGACTTCAATATCTCTTTGGTTTCAGGAGCAGGATTTCTATTCAGAACTTGTGGGCTTTGAGAGTCTTTTTCCTTACTGCTAACTGTCACAGCCTTGGAAGACTTTTATTTTTGGGCAGGATGATTAGGGGCATCGATATTTTTTCTTCATTCCTCTTGGATCTCACATTATATCTATTAGTACTTTCTTTTTCTTTCTCTCCCTTACTTAATTCATTTATTTGAATATCCATCAAGGATTGCTCATAAGCATATTGAGTCAAGTATGGGGATGGGGATGTGTCACCCAAGCAATGAATCTCAGGATCAACTTCTACCTCCTCTCCTTCTTTATCAACAAACAAGTTGTTTTGTAAAGGAGCTTGTACCCTCTGATCATCTCTCTCTCTATTTCTGGGATCTCTGGGAAGGATTTGGGGAGCATTACTTGGTCTCTTGAAGTTAACTCTGTTATCAGTATTTTGAGTATTACTGTAGGTCTGTTTTCCTTCTAGTTTTCATTTCTCTATCTCAGTGGAAATGGATTTTACTAATTTGGTGAGCTCCTCCACTTGAGGATGAATAGTATGGGAGTCAAAAGTTGAGGCTTCAGTTCTGTTTTTTCTTCTATCCCTATCAGTTTTCCCTCTGATTTTATCAGATGCGACTATGTTGGATTCTACATCCAAGGCTACATCTTGCATATGAACTAAGGAGGTTGATATTCTTTCTCTCAATAGAAGGCATAACTCGAGGTCAAATGCACTAGAATAAGTAATTTTTGTAGAGGTTTCAGTGGGTTTTATATCAGGAATCTTATTATACATTTTGTTAAAGCTTTTAGAAAATTCAGAGACAAACTCTCATTCTATCCTTTTTAGGGATCCAAATTCAATGATGTAGTACAAAAAGTCCTTTCTGTCCCCCTAGTGCCTCAAGAAGGCTTCATCTAATGCTTCAATGATAGTAATGGATCCAGGGGCCAAACACCTAAACCACTTCCTAGCCTCACCAAAAAGGCTTGGGACAAAAATCCTCATCCACACATCCTCATTTTCAATGTTTTGATTATCTGCATAGTTGTAGAAAGCAACAAGATGTTCCTCAACTCTTATATATTATTCTCCCTTAAACTTGGGCATGTATTTCAAATGGTCTCCAGGAGGGAGACCATTCACTTAATGAGGTAAGACAAGACGAGCGTATCTTACAACCACTATGGCATCCATCCTACTTGCAGGGGGTTTAACAACTGCCATTTGATTTTGAACTCTTGGTGAAGAAGGAGAAGAAGGAGACTTGACTGTGTGCAGATTAGGAGAAGAAGAAAAGTATGAATGGGGGGTTTCAGTTTTCATAGTAGAAGGCTGAGTCTTGGAAGAAGATGGTAAATTTTGTAAAGGGGATGAAGTTTCCACTTCTTTGGCAACATAAATTTTTACAGGAGGTGGGGTAACAAAGCCTAAAGTAGGGAAATATTCAAAACTATCAAGACTGAAACACCTTTCAATGTCAGGGGAAGAGAAATTGTCAATGCTTTATTCTTTCAAATCAATTTCAAAGGAAGATTATTTGACATGAAACTCTTCAAAATCAAGTTTCTTAGATACTTTAGCAGAAGGTAAAGAAAGATTACTTGATATAACAACTGGAGTATCAAGAGTGGAATCAAGCAACTGACTAGAAGCACTTGTAGCAACAACAAACAATGTTTTTTGGGAAGCTTTTCCCTTCTTGATTATTTTCTCTAGGTTAGCCTCAGATGGAACCAAAGGTAGTTGTGTATTTGATATCATATGTCTTCCTTTAGGTGCCAGATCTGAAACAATGGAGTCGCCAGGTGCAAGATGCAATCTTCAAGATACTAAGTTCTAATGCACCTATAGAACTAGTAAACTGTGTCGTTTAATCCCAGGGAAAAGTCTTCAAATCATTCCCTGACATTGATGCCAAGAGTGTTAGCACTAGGAATCACCTTCAGATTTCTTGGAAGGCAAGCCCAGTACCCATCAGGTTATATGTGAATGTAATAGAGTTTTGAGAGGTCAAATGGATAAGACTCAAGATGATAATGTTCCAACTCAGAAATCATAGCTAACATGCACGAGAAATCAAGGTCTTGGCTAACTTTAATCAGTAATTGGGAGTAAGTATGAACAGAGGGAAGACATTAGTGGGAGGAATGTAGGGGTTGTTGTAAACATCAGGTCTACAAACAAACTAAGGAAGAAATATTCTTAACACAAGATCTTCTTGAGTTCAGAACTTAAGGACACTAAAGAAACATCATGATAATATAATAATCAAACATGCACCATAATATTACCACAACCATTCATGTGAATCATTCAAATCATGAACACTTTAGCATCATAAGCAAACAAGCTGGAAAGAGAAGTTGATTTATATTAACCAAGTTATCTTCAGTCAAGTATAGAACCAGTTCAAAGTAACTTCATCAAAATATTGCAGTATGAGGGAGCCTTTCTCAACCATTCGAACCTACTAAAGAATTTCATCTATCTATTTATAAAAAAAAGGGAGGAAACAACTGGAGGTACAAGCTGGCCTCCTTCCCTTGAAAATCTCTAAGAGTTTATTTCATCCAACAAATTGACTAACAACCTATGCTATAAAATAGGAAAGTGTTGGTGACTAATCCAACCAATCTTCAAACTAAATTGATCCCCCTTTGCTGTGCAACTCCTTGTTTTCCATGCGTCCTTCAGGAGCATGTGGTTGTCATCATGATTCCAACTGCTATTTCTACAGTTCTCTCCATCATCAGCTATCCAAAAATTTGTTAGCTTGACCCTCCTAGATTCCTGTTGTCTGTTGGTAGCCTCTTTGGGTAGCACTCTGAGTAGTGCACTTTGTAGTGCCTTCACCAAATTTTGTAAGATTTTGTAGCGCACTTCAAAACTAGACAAGTAGAAAAGGTAGCACCAAACCTTCCTATCTCCTGTGCAAACTTTGGTCTCTACGAGATTTTAGGTAGCGCCACTCTAGTGCGTCTCTATGCAAATTTCGTCTCTGC
>CBVK0100330553.1:0-14052 GCA_900067695.1 Picea abies
TGTCTTAAGAGTTAAGAGTCTAGCTCTCAAGAGGAGATCTACTTGTCCGTAGGGAGATTTTCCTTCAACACCAGGACTGAGAGGTAGAGCAGGGAACACTATTTGGGACAGTTTCTAGGAAATTCCAAGAGGTTTAACCACCAGGGAGAACTTTCTTGACTTGCAACAGTTGTTGAATGAGCTGTTGTAGCCTGCAAAAGATATTCATCTCATCCATTGCATTCCACCACATCCTTCTAGTATCGAGTATTATTGTTTTAGTTGATATTGTATTCCAACTAAGATCCTTTTTCATTTGATCTAGTCGAGTGACTTATTTTACTCAGCGACATTCGACATTATACTCACAGAGATATCATAATATAATATTTGTAGTATTTTGTCTCATTTACTATCTGTATGATCACTTATATGCTATAAAAATGAATTACCTACATTAGACATATCATATTAGTAGTATTTCCCAGACTAGCCAAGTCAGGAAAATTACATAGACTGAATGTTAGAAGCTGAAATCATTGAACCAATCATGGAATCAGAATGGATAATTCCAATGGTAGTGCAATATAAGAAAACACAGGGAATCAAGATTTGTGTAGACCTAAGGAAGCTAAATGATGTATGTCTACATGATCCATTTCCAATATTTTTTACATATGAAGTGCTAGATAATGTAGGAGGGAAGGAGGCTTATTCTTTCACAGAAGGATTTGTAGGATATCACCAGATAAATATTGTGCATGAAGACAGACATAATACTACCTTTGCGACAGAGTGGGGAAGCTACCAATACACAATAATTCCTTTTGGGTTGAAGAATGCACTTGCAGGTTTTTCAAGAGTAGTTGTCGCAACCTTTAAAGAATTTATTCATAAGTTCCTTGAAGTTTACTTAGATTATTAGATTGTGTTTAGCCTATTGGACTCTCGCATAATACATGAGAGATTGCCACAGTTTCTACAACTTGAGGAAGATCAAATTTTCGCAGGGTTCCATTAAAAAGTTCAGAAGGCAAGAAAAAAGGCATGGCATGATAGACATATTAAACAAAAAATGTTTCAAGTGGGGGACTTAGTATTTCTATACAATGTTTTTTTATGCATCATCCAAGAAAGTTCTGAATGCATTGGTTAGGACCATACATAATTAAGTATGTGACAGAGGGAGGTGATGTGTAGTTGGAAACGTTGAATGGTGAAGTCCTAGGAGTAATGGTGAACAACAATCGGCTAAAACTTTATAGGGATGAACAACCTCCCGCGCACTAGGATAAATTGGGCAAGAACGAATGTACCATAGTAGTGTATTATAGTAGGAAAAAGATAAAAAGAAATAAAAAGTGGAAAAATAAAAAGAACATAAAGTAACAAAGTAAAGGCGTGTAAGAACTAGGAATTCTAAAGTGTTAACCCAAGGTCCAAGGCACAAGACTAACACATGCATATGTAAGTGTGAAAAAGAAGTGAGTGTCGCGCAAATGGATGAAACTACGTCGATCAGGGAAATTACACACAAAATCCAGAAACATTGCGCATAATAGGACCGACGACTGTTAAAGACATTAAAAGATGGAAACGACGGTTAAAAATCATTAATGACAAGGCATAAAGACAATGCGTAGTCATAAATGTAAAAAGTCATTAGGGATCATGATAGACTGGCGGTATGAGGAAAAAATTCAGCGACAGATGTGGTAACAAAGAAGCATTACATCATGCATTTAGTACACAACTGATGGACTAGACCATTAGTCCAAACGCGTATGTACATGGACCACTGTCGAAGGGTTATAAAATAACACTAGGGGTCGACAGGGAAAGGGTATTTTCATTCATAAGCGTTGTGAGAATACATAACATACCATAGGTGAACCAGAGCCAACACAAAGCAGTTGTAGAGTCGAAAAAGGGGAGCATTGGTCACAATGACCAATGACACCACCACTTGTAGGCAGAAGTGGCACATGAAATATAGTTCCGTGTAGAATCAATGACAAAGGATTTAACCAAGGTAGGGGTGAATAAGTCAGACCTGAAGAAGGTTCATACTGAGGTATTGCAGGAGAAGGACGAGTCTGAACAAAAAGATGAGAGGGTACAAAAAGTATTCCAAAAGATATATAGGGGGATTCCTGAGATACTGGTGGTGATAGAAGCCATAATAGAGGAGAAAATATAAAAATCAATGAAGTAATTCAAGGATTTTGTAATAGGATTGGAGAATTGGAAGCACACACCACACCATGTACACCAACCAAGGAGAAGGAACAAAGAGACAAAACAACCATAACCTCAATCAAAATCAATAAGAGTCATGGTGAGGAGTGTGAGAGGCTATGTGAAGAAAGCACACATATTTGGAGACAACTTATGGTGAATCCAAAGATGAAGGAAATCAAGGAAAGAGTAAGAAGTGGGCAGGGTAAGGCACAAAAATCCAATGAAAGGATAAACACTCTGCCAGTAGCGGAACATATGACAACCATCCTTGTGAACATACAATTATATAATGAGATAGAGCAGATGAGGGAAGAGTAGAATACTATCTCACTTCGATTGTAACCCGTACAGGATGAAGCACTCAAGATAATAAGGGGTTGGCAGCAACATCGGGCATGGTGAAGCAAGTTGAGCAAGACTATGAGGATAATCTTGTGACACTAATGACACAGGTCATAGAATAAATCTTAGAACTAGAGGCTAAGGCAAAGAAAGAATTCACTACAACTAGAGAGACATTGCAAACATTTATGGAGTCATGGAAGCGAGTGACACAACAGGCTTGAGTGGCTCGGGATGAGCCACAGGTGAGTGTTGGGGGCTTGTTGGACAGGTATTTTGGATGAAATTTTGAGAAATATCCCAAGGTTTGAGGAGATGTGCAGTAAAGGTGATTTCAGGATTAGAGTGCACAGTCAAAGCATATTTGGCGGTGCATAAGAAGATAAATAAAGTAAATAAAGGAAGGAGATAAAGAAGGAAAAATAACATGTAGGAGAAAAAGGAAGGAGAAGAAACATGCAAGAGAAAATGAAGGAAAAGCAATGTGCAAGCGTGAAGGAAGGAAAATCATGCACTAACTATGTTGTCATGAGTTGTAATGAGTCATAATGAGTTTTGATAGGGTTTTGAGATAAGCTAGTAGGCTTTTGAGCCCTAAACTCTGTGTATAAATATGTAATGGGTTGGGAAGAATATGGTTTGTTTAGAGTAAGAGATTAGGCTGCTGGGAGAATTGGCTGAGAATGAGAGAGAGTCTATGTCTGAAGGTTTAGCGGAGAATTTAAAGAGAGAGACTTGCACTGCAGAGCGAATAGGCATGATGGGGAATGATATCGTGATGTATCTATTGTAGCACAGTGCACAAGCCTAAGATGATTGCATGAAGAATAATAAAGAAGCTAGTCATTGTGTACATAGCCCAAGGATTGGGTGAACGACATTGAATTATATGTTTGAATGTGTCTTTTTATGTCATTTTTAATGGATTCTTTGTTTATGCATGATTATATCTAGCTCTGAGTGATGCACAGTAATTACAAATGTTCCAGTGAATGGTTTATGTCACAATCTACATTATAATGGTGTTGTATAATTGAGTTTATTAATTAATCAAGGGACAAGAGACATTGAATATTGCGCACAAGGTATATAAGTATCAATGAACATGTTGACCTCACATCCCCTCATCCCTGCAAAAACTTGGTTCCTACAGTCCAATAGATACCTCAGGTGAGACTTCACTTGCATGCAGGTGATGTTGAAAGGGCCGGTATCTGAAGGGTTTTGTTGGTTGAGTAAACTGAACCTAGGGCCTTTCAAGAACATGCCAACAATGATGATATGAAACCTTTTGATGAGACATCACACCTCTTGGGGAGATGACAGACCACTTGGATATTAAATGTTGCACCCCTTCATTGAAACGTTTCACTTTTGGAGTCCCTACACCTCATATTTGAGTGATTCGTGCACTTCTTCATGCCACATATGCCACACATGTGATTTTGAGATCTCATTTATGATGGATGATTTGATTTTTGAGTTATTTTAATTCATCTTGGAGGCATAATTGGGGGTCTAAGTGACCTATCCACTCATGTATCATGTATATTTTATGTCTTGTTTCCTTATCTCTAGGGTTTGTGAGAGAGAAAGGAATTATTTTATGTTTTCATGGATTCTATTATGTGAGAAGGGTGCTTGATTTCTCATATAAATAAGAGAAGCATTTCTCACGTATAGATCATTGCTGCTTGTGCAGATTCATCATTGCTTGTCTACAACTTCTTTCTCTCTTATGAACAATGATATGGATGGTTAGTTGGAGCGACTTTTTTGGAGTGGATGCTTTGTGGATGCCTTTGCTACTTCATGGATATTCATTTCTAGGGTTTTTATGGATGGAATATTTCGTTAGTAAGTGGTCTCTTGTTATCTTGGGGTTTTGTTTATGAATGGATGTAAGTGTAATGATTCTTCTTTAGTGTTGGTTGTGAATTCTCTTGGATCTTTCTTGAACAAACCTTTCTTGGTAAAGCTCTTGGAAGGTTACTATTGAAGAACCTTCCTTTGAATTGTTTTTGAAGATCTAGTGATATAGTAGGAGGATATTCTAGGGTTAGTAGTGAACAACCCTAGATATCACCCTATATCTACTCACATATTCAAAGGAATCCTTAATTGACCCCATATGTCCAAAAATATAACATGCGCTAGACACTCTCCCAATAGTCAATCATTAAAATTTGAATTTTTCTCTTTTTATTGTTTCAAGATTAAATTAGGGTTTAATAACAAAAGACATTCATTTTAAGCCACAAAAAAAACTAAAATGTTTTGGCTTTTATGCATATTCTTGACATAATAAACATATTTAAGCCCCAATTTTCATTGTTGATTTATTTTTACAGTCTTCTAGGGATGGACATATAGGGTTTTAGCATTGTTGTATGCATCTTAAATTTTTTATTTTGTTATTTAATTAAACCTTAGTTTAACTCACTATTTAACCCTCTTTTTTCATTGGTTAATTACTTATTTCAATGATTGATTTTATTGCTATTGTAATAACTTGTATTTCTACTGTAAATTGATATCATTTCTTCAAGTTTTACAACAACCTTTAGATTTTCATTCTTTTGTAGTGTTTGGGGATCCTCTTGAGCCTAAAATTGACTTGCTATATTTTTTCAATTGACCTAGATTCCCACCCCTTTCAATATAGAAATTTCTTTTACTCACCACCTTATCCTTACCTTGTCTATATTATTCTTTTGGTGGTAGATTAAGTAGCTACCTAGGAGGCCTTAGATCTGATGGTGTCTTGCTTAAGGATTCTTGGAGGCTACTAGGGAATCCTTTCTTGTTTTGGATTTGCTTCTTCACTAAAAAGAGGGAATTTGTTGTCTAGGTGACAATGGTTACATCTTCCAATGTTCCACAAGTCTTGGTGTCTTGTGAAGGATTTGCACTAAGGTGCTAAATTTAACAAATATTTCTTTAGATGAATTTTCTAGATCAACATGATGTAATTTCAAATCTGAAAGACCAAGACCAATAATATATATGGATTTTTCATCTTCACTTTCCCACTCAATCAATTTATTAGGCTGAGTAGATTCTTATTCACTTTAACTATTCCCTATATTTTTTTGTTTATTAGTGGAATTTGAATTTTCACCTTTCAAGTCTAAAAATTGAGACCATTGAATTTTTCTGAGGGGATTTCATTTGGAATAAATAAAATATAATTAAACTCTACTAAAAATATATGAAAGAATAACAAATTGTTGCAAACCAATAAATAACCCTAAAGAGAATATTATTTTTTGTTATTTTCCGACAACAATCCCTATGTCTTCATGCTCGCACATAGTCCATGACTCTTAGATAGTTGAAGTCGCAAGATTGGAAACCTGGTCTTCAAAAGCCCGCGACTATTGATACAACTTTAGACTCAAATTTTCCTTGCCATGATAACATATTACAAAATGAGCTAGATCACTAAATGATCAAATCCTCGATATAGTTGAGTCAAATAACCAAATTTAAAATAATATATCCACAATATACAATATGAAATTATTAATAAAGAATTGGTGCATCTATTATGATGGAATTCATTTGTTTATATACGATTTCTAACTAAGAAAGTTATTTCCAATTATGAATGTGGGATAGATTGTTCTACACAGAAAGTGAAAAAATACATAAACTATAACCTAAAGTAATAAAGTGATTGTATTACAAAAATAATCCTTATATCATAACACTCCCTCTTAAGACTAAGAATACTAAAAGCAAAACATACTAATTGAAGATAAAACATGATAACTGAAAACTAAAACATTAGAACAAAAAATTATTCAAAATCTTTTTAAATAAATCTTGGACATGTAAAGCTCCATAAATATGCCTCATAACCTCATAAAGGTGTATCTCTCGAGCTAAATTATCGAGTTCCCAGATTCCACCTACTTGAACTCCCGAATTACAAATCTCCCAAATTATTGAACAACCATCCATGTTGATGTATATCCACAGTGCTCCATCAAGTTGTTTCATGACCTTGCAAGGATATAGTTCCCAAGATTCACGAACTCCTGAACTATTTGAGCAACCATCCATGTTGATATTTATATACATTAGATCCATTTTTTTCCAAGGCGTGGACTCCTTAAATGCATAAAATTCCCTTTCTTTAGTAAGGTTATTACCACTGTTAGCATCAAGTGGATCTTCAACAATGGCTACATTTGGATACACATGGTTTGTGTTTGATATTTCCCTCGAGAACATCATTAGCTTGAAATCTACGATGCCACTTTGTCTCACCCATTTTCTTTCAATAATGATATCCCATCTACCCTTTGTATTTAGTTGATATGTTATGATTGTATCTTGAATATAATTTAGTTATAGGTTGATGATCAACTTTCGTATCCCCTTCACTGCCCTCTTTTATTTAACTAAGAGAGATAAGATGTCTTCTAGAGTTTGAGAAGACATCTGAGTGAGAGTAAAAAAAACATTCCTATACTTGGACGGAAAATTGTTTAACAAAATTTCTTTGGCATCCTCTTCATCTACATTTGTACCAACCCCTGCCAATTTTATTATAATCAATTTCAAATTATTCATATGTTTGGACATATTATTTTCAACATACATGTTAAATATAAACAATTGTAACTTCAATGAGAATTTTTCATACATAGATTTTCCACCGAACAACTTGTTCAACTCGTCCTATATTTCTTTTGATGAATTTTCCACCTCAATATGAAGCAATTTCAAATCTAAAATATATAAAAAAAACAATGGACTTGGTTTTTTCATCTCTGTTTTTCCACTCAATCAATTTATTAGGATGAGTAGGTTATACTTCAACACATTTAGTTATTCCCCACAAATTTTTGTTCATTAGTTACATTTGAATTTTTACCTTCCATATCTAAAAAATGAGACCATTGACTTTTTCTAAGGGGATTTCCATTGAAAGAAACAAAATCTAAGTAAAATCTATTAAAAAGAGATGAGAGAATAACAAATTGTTGCAAACCAATAAACAACCCCAAGGAGAGGCTTTTTGTTTGTACTATGTAGATAATAGTTCATGGGTCTTCATGCTCAAATATAATCCATGGCTCTTAGATTGTTGAAGTCACAAGAGTAGAAACCTTGTCTTTTAAAGGATTGAGACTCTTGATACAATTTCAAACTCCTAAATTTTTCCTTGCTTTGATACCATAGTACAAAATGAGCTAGAACATTAAATGATGAAAGCCTAGATAGGGATTAAAAACATAACTAAGTATACTTTATAGTTTTAAGTGATTTAACATATATCTTGAAGATAAAATAACATACTTAAAACATGTAAATATAAATAAATTAAAGTGATTTCAAATCTAGGTTATGCTTGGAAAATTTCTCTCTAAGAACAAGAACCTGTTGGCATATGTTTGGTATCTTTTCTATTGGGTTGACGTATGATGAGCTATTATATTCTATTTTTTGCTATAAATTAATATTCTAGATAATCTCTAAGGTTGAAGTTGATAGGGACTATATCCGAGAAATCCCATCGTAAGGGGAACTTTTTGTTTTGCATTAAAAGTTAAATAACACGAAATGTTTTACATGGTATCAAAGCTATCTCCTTGAAATCACTTTTTTGGTGAAGTGGGGGTTGGTATTTTAGTTATATTGTACCCATGAGAGGTATTTAACATTTTCGAGGTTGTTGGGTGTGAAACCCTATGACTCTTGGGAGAAGCGTTGGAACCCTTGAATGGTTGTTCTACTCATTTGCAACTAATTTTTTCTTTGACGTGTGCTTCAAATTTATAGGATGATGGCCCTTGGTCTTAATGAGAATGACAAGTTGGATGGTTCTTCATTAGAGAAATTTCGAGGTTTAAAATGAGCCTCCTAAGTAAAATAATAAAATAATAGTTAAAATAATACAATAAGTGTCATGAATTTTCAAAGGGAAAGAAAAAAAACTATTTTTCGATCATATTTTCAACTTATATTCTTGTAGGTCTACTAAAATTTCAAGTGTAGGCACTCATTGGATGTATATGTAAATTTTTAATCCAACGAGTATCCATTTTGCATAATTTTGATAGACCCACAATGAGATAAACTTGAAATCCATGACAAAAATGTGTTTCTTTTCAAGAAGTACATTTTCCCATATATTTGCAGTTTATCTCACTACGCATTTATCGAAAGTATGCAGAGTGGGTACTCGTTGGATGAAAAATTTAATTCCATTCAATGAGTGAATGCACTTGAAATTTGAGTAGACCCATAAGGAGATAAGTCTAAAATACAATTAAAAAAGTAGTTTTTATTTCTTTCCCTCCAAAACTATTTACCCTTGTGGTTGATCTCATCATCTTGAATCCTATTGGTTCTTTAAAAAAATATTTTAGTAGTACATTTTTTTGTTTTGAGGCCCATTTTTTACTTCAAAATTTATGTGATGCCAATTTCATGCCTTAGGGGCTAAGTTTGTAGACACTTATGGAGGAAGCAAAGATTTCAGAGCATGTTGAGAAAGTGATAGATACTCTCATTGATTAGATGAATTTGGTGACCCATAACAAGAATGAGGCCAAGGAAAAGTGAATCATTCTTGATTCGGTGAAGGAACATTTCATCCCTTACAATGAAAAGAAGAAGACCTAGTGATCTGTAAACTGCTATGTATATTCCACTGGAATAGTTAATCAAAACAGTTATGATAAATAAAATTGAAATATACACTACGAAGATTAAATTACTTTAGATTCCAGAATATTTAGTTACTGAATTTATTCTTATGCATGAAATAGATAAAATGCGGAAAATAGAAAACAATAAAATCCAATCACACACCACCCACAAAATAAAACAAAGATTTTCTCTAGGAAACCCTTGCAGGAGAAAACCCAGCTAAAATGTGAGACTGCTCTACTCTCTTTTCTTTGGTATGGAAATAATGCAAGTACAAAGGATAAGGAATTCTCTATAGAGTTACTTGAGGCCTATGTACTGTTAGGTTGCTATAGAACATTAACCTACTTGTTATTCTCTCTAATTTCCCACTCCCATTTGTTCTGCTTTGCTATGCAACAAAATAAAATAACAAAGAATGGAACCCATTCTCCTCCTAGTGGCACGGTATTTAACAAAACCTAATAGCCATCTAGGGTAGGGTTTTGACTTCCTCGACCCTAAATTGTGATAAGGTTTTGGACCTTCTATAATGTTCTTAGAAAATACACTATGTGGCTAGCCCCACATGTCTAAGTAATGGAGGCTAACATGGCATCCACTCGCACCATGGTGATGAATATGGTAGGTCAACTTGCAGGAGGCATAAATTTCTCATATGAATTTTGATTGAGGCGAATATTGCACCATAGAAAAGGTATCGGTGTGTTGGACCATAAAAAAGTCTCGTTTGATGCCTAAAAATGGCTCTAGAATATTTAGATGGTTTTTTGTACCCAAATTTCCAAATTTGAACCACTCACTAAAATGACTCTACAAGTTGATTCCTCCAATTATTTTCCACCCATAAAGCATCGAGATATATGAAAAATAATATAATGATCCAATCTAGATGATACCTCCCCATTTAGGGAGGCTTTTGGTCCCCAAAATTTTTACTGAATAAGGTGAATAAATTTTTCCTCTACCTTATCCTTGGACTACCATTTTTTATTTCCTTGGACGTTGTCCTTTCAACCCAATTTTCCAAAGGTCATGCTTCCCATGTCTTATAGTTCTGGACCTCTTTTGCAAAACTGTGTACTCTGCCAACTCTTCCTGAGCATCTGGTGCTAAGTCCTCTATGAAAGGTAGGACATGCTCCTCTTCCTGATCCAAAATGGAGGGCTCATATTTTGATATTCTCCACATTCACTACTGAGTAAATGCACATGTATGGGGGTACACTAAGTTAGTAGGGTAAAAATTGCAGAGCCTTGATCTTCTTACAAGGACCATGTAGTCTTTCCTTATTAAGTTGTAACCATACTCTATCTCCCACTCTAAATGTTATCTATGTTTTGTGCTGGTCATGTCTAGCCTTTTACTTTTCATATGACTTCTTCAGTGTCTCATATACTTGCAAATGGATCTCCCCGATATTCTCAACAATTTTTTTTAATGCATATCCTATGAGGTCCTCCCTCACTCCTCCTAGTTGTCCATATACAACATCTAAGGCTGAAGGTAGAACATATCCAAAATCATTTTCAAAAGGTGACTTACCAGTAGAAGTTTTGATTTCTATGTTATAAGAGTGTTGTATATAGATAGAATTTTCATCCCAGGTCTTCAGATTCTTATGATTGTAGCCCCTCAAAAGATGCACCAAAGTCCTGTTGACTACTTATGTCTTCCCATCTATCTATGGATGGAATTTTGTATATCTATTGAGCTTAGTGTCCATATTCTACCACAATGTAGTCAAGAAGGAATTGAGAGATCTTGTGTCCCTGCTTGAGATGATGCTCCTTAGTATCCCAAAGTGCACCCAGACCTATTCAAAGAACAAGTTCATTGGTTCATGTCCCTTGATGGTATTTTTACAAGGCATGGGAATGCACATTTTTCTGAACCTATCAACTACCACAAATAGATAGTCATGTCCCTTCCTGTTTGTTGGTAAACCTCCCACAAAATACATGGAAATACTTTCCCAAGGTCGAGTGGGTACATGTAAGGGATGGTATAAACCTTTCTTCCTATTATTGGGTTAGCTAGTACAACAAAGTATACATCCTATAATATATAGTGCTACATATTCTTTCATTCTGGGCCAGTATACATACCTATGCAACTTGGAAAATGTCTTGAAGTACTCATCTTCTATGTATACCTCTTTGTATGTACATGGGTAAAAGGATCCATGTGCAACAAAGTTACAAAAGATGTAATCTTGGATGTGGGTGGCCATGAAAGCATGTGTTCCAACTTGTTTTTTCTACCCTTATTATACTTTATTACTAAATTCAATTGTTTTAAGAACCCCATCCATTTGTAGTGTCTGGTTTGTTGTAACTTACTCTAGGCCTGCAAATATTAGAGTGGATAGTGATCTGTGTGGATGATGGTCTCCTTTCCCATTAGATAGTGCTTCCACTTTTTGACATCTTGTACAAAGGTATAGATCTCCTTGTCATATGTAGGGTAGTTGAGGAATACCCTATGAAATACTTTAGAATGATAGTAGGAATACCTTCTTCCTTGCATCAAGTCTACTCCCATGGCATATCCACTTTCATCTGTCTCCACTTCGAAGGTATTCTACAAGTTTGGTAGAAAATGCAATGGTTTTTTACTAATCTTTCTTTTCATCTCATCAAAATCCTTATGCTAATTCTCCCCCCACTAGAAACTCTTAGCACTTGTTTTTATGGCATGGAGTGGTGCAACTACTATTTAAAATGAAGCTATGAACTTCCACAAGTACTGTGTTGCCCCAACAAATCTTCTAATTTCTGTGCAATTTGTAGGAACTGGCCATTTCATGATGGTATCCATCTTGGCATGATCTATCTTGAGCTCACCTCCATCGATCACATACCCCAAATACACCAAAGAAAGTTGAGAAAACTCACATTTTTTAATATTAGCCAACAATCGGTGCTTCTTCAGGGTCTCTAACACCTGCATACGATGTGAGATGTGCTCCTCCTTATAGGTAGCACTATAAACCAATATATCATCCAAATATACAATAACAAATGAATCTAGATAAGGGTGTAAAATATCATTCATTAGTCTCATAAATGTAGCTGGTGCATTGCATAAACCAAATGGCATAACCAACCACTCATGTAAACCTTTTCTTGTCTTGGAGGAAATCTTCCAGGTATCTTCTTCTTTGAATCATACCTCGTGATATCCTAATTTCAAATCCATCTTAGTGAACTACTTGGCATGTTGCAATTGGTTTAACAAATCATCGATCTTGGGCGAAGGGTATCGATTATTTAGTGTAATTTGTTCAATTCCCTATAATAAATACACATTCTCCAAGTCCCATCATTCTTGGGAACAATTACGATGGGTGACCCACAAGGTGAGGTACTTGGTCGAATCACACCCTGCTCCAACAACTGCTACAACTAATTTTTTACTTTGTTTTCTTCCAGATTGGACTGTCTATATAGCCCAATATTCAACAAGGGAGAGTCTAGTAATAATTGGATCTCGTGCTCAACTTCCCTATTAGGTGGTAGCATGTTAGGATTCTGGAACACTCTCCCCTATTCCTTTAGAAACTCCAATTTATGTTTCTTCTCCTTAGTACACCCCTCTAGGGATGTTTTTACTTTTAACTACTCTTCACCAAACTAATTTTCCCTTAGGAAAAATAGAACAAATTTCTTGCTAGAAACGATCAATTTCTTAGCTTGTTTGGCTCTCCACATGAAGATAAAAATCCCTCATATACATGTAGGGGATTCCAAACACTACTTTGAATACATCCAATGGTACTATGTCCAATTCTACTTCATCTATAAAATGAACACTTACAATAAATATAATCTTTCACTGCTTTTTTACCTTGATCTATGCATCCTTGTTAACCAATGGATATAGCTAGGATGATTGTGAACCTCCAATCCAATATTGTTGACCAGGCCTGATGCTATGATATTAGCCTGTGAGCTAGAGTGGAGAAGAGCATATATCTTGGTCTTCTTGACCTAGATTGTGATGTGAAGAGCTTGGTCATCTCCTTCTCTTCCTAGTGATGAAGGCTACTAAGATTCACCTCCTTATGAACAGATGTGCAAAAAATATTTTCATCCACATCAGAGATACTTTCAACCTGATTGCTCGAATATGTTGCTAAAAGGTTCTTTTTCTTTCTGTCCTTCTTGAGATTCTTCGAGTTAAGCTTTGGATGTAGTTTCCATCACTTCTCCTCAGTGTGGCCATCAATGTTGTAATGGTTGTTGGAATCCTTTCACTTATGCATAGTGGATGATGTATTCTTATCTTTTCCTCCTTTCCACATCTTCTTCCCCTCCTTGGAAGCTTCCTGGTGCTCTTTCTGCTTGGAATTGCTTGGTTTCCCTTTCTTTTGGCCTATGTTTTCCAAATACTGTGCCTGTACACATGCCTCATCCACTATCCTTGGCTTGAAAATCATCACTTGCTTTCGCAGATGACTATGTAGACCCCCCAGATACTTGAGGAGTACATCTAGGTTCTTGGGAGTAATACCTAACATGATGGCCATCTTCCTGAACTCAATGGTGTACTGTACACTCTACCCTTGCCTATGCCTGAAGTAGTGCTACTAGATCCATTGGTCCTCTACATACTAGATAGGGTAGAATTAGTATTTGATGAGGGATTTGAAGTCCTACCACCTAATTACTGTTGGATCACCCCCATCCTAAATGTTTCCATATGGATTTCCTTCCATCTTAAAGCATGTCCCTCTAAATTCAATCTAGCAAATGAAATCTTTTTCTCTTCATCTATATGGTGAATGCTAAAATAAAATTCTAGTTGCTACAACCAATGATT
>CBVK0100330558.1:0-13172 GCA_900067695.1 Picea abies
TATATATATATATATATTCCCTTTAAGGTTTTTATGAAGAGTCACGACTTTTTAGTCATGACCTTTTATTACATTAATGTTTAATTTACTTTATTTATTATTTTAATGTCTTTATATTATTTATTTAGTGTAACATTTCCAGTCCCTTAAATTTTTCTTTGTCCTCAAAGAAATGGTAAGGAAGGATGTAACTAGCGAAATTTCTCTGACTCCCATGTTGCGTCTTCTTCCGGTAGATTTTTCCATTTAATCAGGTATTCCTTGATTACTTGAGAACGTAATGTCTTTTCCCAGGTGGCGATAATGGCTTCGGGATCTAAAATTATTCTTCCTTCCTCATCCAACACAAGAAGTATAGTTTGAGCCCTTTTTTTTTTCCCTAAGACTCTCTTTAGACATTATACATGAAAAATGTTGTGGATACAACTTTTATCTGGTAAATCGAACTGGTAAGCTACATGACTGATTTTTCTATTTATTTGATATGGTCCATAAAATTTTGGTGCCAATTTATTCTTCCTATGTTGTTTAATGGATAACTGTTTGTAAGGTTTAAGTCTCACAAATACCTAGTCTCCTACTTCGAACTCTCTTTCTGTTTGTTTTTTGTCAGCTTGTTGCTTCATTCAATTCCTTGCAATTGTTAAGTTTTCTTTGAGTAACTCAAGGATTTTCTGACTTTCACCTAAATGGTATTTACTGACGCAACTTTTATGTGTCTAGTGTCCAACTCCTTCCATGATGGAGGGCCGTAACCATAAAGATATTGGAATGGTGTCATTTTAGTTGATGTGTGATAAGTGGAATTATACCACCACTCAGTAAGGTGCAACCATAAAAACCATTTATTTTGTTTGTCAGAGATAAAACAACGAAGATAGGTTTCTAAACATTTATTGATAACTTATGTTTGACCATCTGTTTGAGGGTAGTAAGCTGAGCTCATATTTAGATAGTTTATGATCTGTTTGCAAAGCTCTCTCCAAAAATTCCCTTTAAATTTGGCATCTCTATCGTTGGCGATAACCTTAGGGAACCCATGTAGTTTGTAAATATTCTTACAGAATATTTCAACTGTTTGTTCTGTTGAATCTGTTTTCCTTAATCCAATAAAGTGGCATACTGGGTAGTCTATCTATTACTACTAATATTTTATCTTTTCCGTCGGATATGGGTAATCCTTCAATGAAATCCATTGAAATTTCTTCCCATTTTTTATTGGGAATGTGTAACGAGTGGAGTAACCCAAGGGTGGACACATTTTCATTATTGTTCCTTTGACAGATATCACATTCTGCTATATATTTTCAAATATCTGCACTCATCCCTTTCCAAAACAATGATCTATGTGCATTATAGTATGTTTTGAAAAATCCTACGTGACCTGCAGTTGGGAAATCATGAGATTCTTTAAGAACCTTGGCTTTAAATCTTGAGTTGGTATTTAAGTAGATCCTCCCTTTATACCATAAGATGTCATTCTTCCATTCAAACTTAGGGTATTTATTTAAATTGTTGATTATAGAGAAAGTCTCCGGGTTTTTTTCATACTCGGTTCGAATTTCATCCAACCATTCTAGAATGGCTATTGATATTGCAAAAACTTGTGTTTCTTCATATTTTTTTGATAGGGTATCGGCCGCAATGTTGTATTCTCCTTTTTTATGTAGAGTTTCCATATCAAATGTGGCAATTTTATCTATCCACTTATGTTGCTCGGTTGACAATGTTTTTTGTTGTAACAAGTACTAGAGACTGTTATGATCTGCGTGTATCAAGAACTTACTTCCCAATACATATTGGCACCATTTTGTTAATGCATGCATGATGGTAATCATTTCCTTGTTGTGAGTGGATTGTAATCATTCTGTTTTATTTAATTTCCTTCTCTCAAAATCTATTGGGTGGCCATATTGCATCAATATTGCTCTAATTCTAAAACCTGACACGTCACACTCAATGATGAAAGGTTTTGTGAAGTCAGGTGTTGCTAATACCGAGGTTGTGGAAATAATTTTTTTTTAAGTTTTCAAAACATTTTTGTGCTTCCAAATTCCATTGGAAGGAGTTTTTCTTAAGGATATTTGTTAGGGGGGCGGTTAAATGAGCATAATTCTTAATGAATCTTCGATAGTATCCTGCCAATCCTAGAAATCCTCTTAACTTGGATATGTTTTTGGGTTTAGGCCATTCTGTGATTGCCCTCATTTTCTTGGGGTCTACCTTGACTCATTTTTTGGATATGATGTGACCAAGGTACTCTACTTCCTCCTTGCCAAATGTACATTTTGACATTTTGGCATAGAATTGATTTTCCTCCAGAAGAGATAACACTTGTCCCAAATGCTTCATATGTTCCTCCCATGTTTTAATGTACACTAAGATATCATCGAAGAAAACTAAGACATGTTTCCATAAGTATGGGTTAAATAATTCACTCATTGTCACTTGGAAGGTGGCGAGGGCATTAGTTATCCCAAAAGGCATCACCTTGAATTTGTAGTGTCCTTCATGTGTCTGGAAGGAAATCTTGGCTACATCTTCTAGTATGACTCTAATCTGATAGTACCCAGATCTTAAATCAAGTTTTGAAAAATATCTTGCTCCATGAAGTTCATCCAACATTTTGTCAATAAATGGGATGGGAAATTCGTTTTTAATTGTTATTTTGTTTAGCCCTCGGTAATCTATGCATAATCTGAAAGATCAATCTTTCTTTCGAAATAGAATTACTGGAACTACATATGGACTTATTCTTTTTGTGATGACACCACATTTTAATAGTTCTTGGACTAATCTTTTTATCTCTGTTTTGTGGTGATGAGGGTATATGTATGGTCTAACCTTGACTGGGATTGATCCTGGTTTAACTTCAATTATATGTTCAATTATTCTTTAAGGCAATAACTCCATTGGAAGGTATTGAAATACCTTCTTCTGTTTTTGAATTAGATCTTGGATGTCTGATGTTCTGGATTCATCTTGTTCTAATTCTTGTATTTCTATGTTGTGGCATTGGATGAAGTTTGTGGTTTCTCCTTTTCGGATCATTTTTTCCATTTGTTGTGATGACACAACCTGTGTTTGTGGAGGTTGAAAACCATATAATTTATAACTTTTCCCTTGCCACTTGAATTGGATGAAATGTTCCTGGTCATTGATTGAGTATGTGCCCAAGGTTTGTAACCATTGGACTCCTAAAGCCACATCTACTCCTCCTAGAGGGACAGTGTAGAGTTCTGATTCCAATTTTAAATCTTGGATTTGGAGTTTCACCTTATGTCATTTTCCGACATTTCCATTTGTTTTTTCGTCTGCAACCATTACTTTCATGTCTGGGAATGGATATACAAACAATTTGATTTTCCTTGCAATATTGATATTGAGGAAATTGTGGGTACTTCCAGTGTCGATTAGTATGGTGACATTGTCATTTTTTATGTGTCCTTTTAATTTAAGAATCTGTGGTTGGGTAATGCATGTGATGGATGCAAGCGATATTCTTGGTGTGTTGTCTTCTATGAGCTCTGAAGTGTCATTTTGGAAATTTTCCATTTCTTCATTTATTAATTTTGTTGAGTCAAATTCGTTGTATTTTTCTACTTCACAAGTGTACACTTTTTTTGAGTTATCTTCGATCTGGCACCTATGTCTTGGATCCCATTTCTTTCCACATTGTTTACATTTTCCTTCTTTTATCCTTTGGGACTCAAAAATTCTTCTTCTATCTTCACCTAGATTGGGTGGTATGCATTTGTCATTTCCTGTGGTCTGAGGTACACTCCTTCTTGAGTAAACTTTGTTGAATCTTGATCGGCCTTCTAATTTTTCTTCTGTGGATTTTTCCTTGCATATTGTTATTTCTACCATAGTAACCTCATGTAATCTTAACTTGTATTGGATATGTGTTTTGAGACCACCTATGTAAGATTGGAGTAATTGATCATTAGATAGTCCAAATACTCAAGTGGCAAGAGCTTCCCATTGATGCGTAAAATCATCTATGTTTCCTTTTTGTTGTAATCTAGTGAGTTTTGAAAAAAAATGTTTTTTTCCGAGATGCCCTGGAATCTTTTTAAAAAATCATTTTTGAAAGAATTCCAATTATATGACTGAATTCTTCCTTTCCACCATAGATACCAATTGTATGCAGTGCCTTCGAGGTACATGGATGCGTATTTGACCTTTTCTTCATCGATTGTAATATTATATATGTGGAAATATTCTTCAGTTTTGTTAAACCAAGCCACGCATTGGTTATCGCCACCATTGTATTTTGATAGTTGAATTTTGGCTTTGGGAGCATAAATTATTAAGGGTTGATGTTGTGATATAGGTTTGGAATTTGAATTGTACGAAGGTGGTGGCGGTGGTGGTGGTGATGTGTTAGATGTTCTTGAGTCACTTGGTTGTGGTTGGGTGGCTTGTTGGTGCCCTTGGCATTTTATTAAATTTAAAATCTCATTAATATTTTCTTCTCGATGTTGTGTCATCACAACAAGACTTTGTTGCAAATCGTCATTTATTTTTTGTTTAAAGTTTCCCAAACCTCGTTCTAGGTTAATCCTGAGTTCTTGAAAAATATCATCTTTAAGATCTTGTTTTAGATTATCCATGCCTTTTCGTAATTCGATTCTAACTTTCGTTGAATTTTTTTCTTTAAGATTATGGGTCAACTCTTGTTTGAGTGCCTCATTGTTGAGCCTTATTTCTTCTAGTAACTCCTCGTGAGTTTTTTGTATTGACTTTTCGATTGATTTCCTAATGCTTTTACATTCCTGGTCTATTTTTTCCACTTGAGTTTTTAATTTCGACATCTTTCTGGTGTTTGGAGGTGAGTATTTTTCTGTAATTTTGACGTTGCTTAGAAGATCCCCTTTTAATTATTTTAATTAAATAATTGTATGTAATGTACAGAATATTAATTATATATATATATATATATATATATATATATATATATATATATATATATATATAGTGATTTCAAAAAGTAGTGTTATAAGTAATTTTCCTTTTTAAATTAATTTTTTTTTAAATGTTTTTCCAAATTTTTAAAGTTTTTTTTTAATAAATGGTGTTATTTTTTTCCAATATGTTTTTTTATTTAAAATAATATTTTTTAATTATTAAAAATTATATATATATCATTTAAATTTTTATTTAATTATATATTCTTAATTATTTTATTTTATGTTTAAGTTTTAAATATAATTTCAATATTAAATTTAGCACTTAGTTTTTTATTTTTTTTTAAATATACATTTCAAAACTAATTATATAGTTTAAATGTTTTTGTTTTAGATGCTAAGCCAAAAATATAAATTTATGATAAAAAAGATTTGTACCATTTTTTTTAACATATTGTTATAAATTTCATATTAAAAAAAATAAATATTTAATGTTATTTCCTTTAAATTTCAGTTATAACAATCACACTCACAATGTTTAATAAACAATATATTAAATTTTAGGCATAAAAATGACAATGTTTAATAAACAACATATTAAATTCATTTTTAGAACAAAAATATATAGATATTTATTATTAATATAAAATATCAAAATTCAAAACATTATACATATACCTCATCAATAATACCCCAAATTAAAAACATTTTGAAATAACATATTTAAAGTAATCAATAATTTTGGAGTTTGGATTTTTTTTTTCCATGTGATGCCCTAAAATATCCTTCCTTAATATGGAAAAAGATTCTATAACATTAATTATTATAAAATAATTATGTGTTGAATAATCTTTTATATATATATATATATATAGCATGTTAATGTTGTAGTTAATTACCAAATATAGAAAAATAATTATAATAGTTGAATTATTATTTCATATCTATTATATCATAACTTTTAGATGAAAATGAAAACAAATTCAAACCACAATGTCTCTTACTTGAAAATGTATCTTTAAAATAATTAAACCTTAATTTTTCAAACTTTGAATTTTGAAATTCTGATCTGAGGCGAGGGGATAGATGCGCTGAGCTGAGGCGAGTATGTTGGTGTAGTCAGAATTTTGAAACACCAACTTTTACCCCCTCAAACTTGATCTATGGATTTCTGGACTGGTGCTTCTGGTTTTCTGGTGCTTCTGGTTTTCTGGTGCTTCTGGTTTTCTGGTACTTCTGGTACTCTGGTTTTCTAGTTTTCTGGTACTTTGTGAAACTAGGGTTTCACTTTCCGGGAGATATAGCCACTGAAAAGGTGCGCTCTAAGTGCCAAAATGATCCTTGGGGGAGGGCACAACTTTCTAGGTGGTTAGGGAGCTGAAAAGATTCACTTTTGCAAAACCCTAATTTTTGGGTATGGTAACAGTGACGTTTTTCCTCTTGCGAAATATGCTTACTTGAAAATGTATCTTTAAAATCCCTAAACAATAATAAGAATTTAGTAGTTCTAAAAGCAGACAAAGGTGGGGTTGTTGTCGTTATGAATAAGGAAAACTACATTGAAAAAATGTTGGATGACCTCAATAACAGTGGAAGTTATAAGAAACTCAATAAAAACCCCTTAAATAAGATTGCAAAAGAAGTTTCCAATGCCATTAAATTAAGCAACATAAAAGACGATGATAAAAAGAAATTGATTGTTAGCTGCCCCTCCACCCCTAGGATATATGGACTTCCTAAAATTCATAAGGAAGGGGCCCCTCTTAGACCCATCGTCAACACAATAGGCAGCCCTACTTATCAACTTGCAAAATACCTAGCTCATAAACTCAAGCCCTTAGTCGGAAACACTAGCTCCTTTGTTAAAGACTCCTCTTTCTTTGTAAACAAGATCAAAAACATTAAAGTGGACAAGGATGACATCCTCATCAGCTTTGATGTTTTTTCTCTCTTCACTAAAATTCCTATTGACGAAGCAATGAAAGTCATCAAAAACATCAATGACCTAGGCACTGCCAACTTAGTTAAGCTTTGTTTGAAATCCACTTTCTTTAGTTTCCAAGGCGACGTTTATGAACAAACCTATGGGGTCACTATGGGATCCCCCCTCTCTCCCATCATAGCCAATTTATTCATGGAAGATTTGGAAAACAATGCCCTAAAATCCTCACCCTTCAAACCTAAATACTGAAATAAGTTTGTTGATGATACCTTTGTCATCTGGCCCCATGGTTGTGAAAAATTATAAGAATTTGTGACTCACCTTAATAAACAATCCGATCACATCAAGTTCACTATGGAGGTTGAAAATAATGATAGCCTTCCTTTTCTAGATGTCAGAGTCACAAAAAGACCTGATGGATCCTTATCCCATCAAGTTTATAGGAAGAAAACCCACACTGAACAATACCTTCATGCCGATTCCCATCATCACCCCTCCCAAAAACTAGGTGTTCTAAACACCTTAGCCACTAGAGCCTTCAGAATTTCTGATGATGAACACTTAGAGGAAGAGAAAAATCACCTCCTCAATGTTTTTAAAAATAATGGCTATAAAAAACATCAGGTAATGAAAGCCTTTCAAAATGCCACGAAAACACCTAGGAATAAAGAACAAACAAATAATGATGTGTCTAAGGTTTACTTACCCTACATACAAGGAACAACAGACAAACTTGCGAGAATTTTAAAGAAGAAAAACATTAGGGCAACTTTCAAACCCCTAAACACTATTAGAAATTCCCTTAGGTCAGTCAAAGACTTTGTTGATCCCATCGAACATAAAGGCGTCTATATGATCTTGTGTTCGTATGGTAAACAATACATAGGAGAAACAGGTTGTTCCTTTAGAATTAGGATTCAAGAACATGTCGCTGACATCAAACACAATCGCACTCATCCCTCAGCTCTCGCAGAACACTCAGATAAAACTAAACATCACATTTGTATTGAAGAGACCAAAATCCTTGCCACGATAGATCGAAATTGAAAAACAACCTAACAATTTAAACAGAGATGATGGATGGAAAATTAGTCAAAATTGGATCCCTACCCTAAATATTAATTTATAAACATTTTCCATTCGGCTCTTATTAAATAAAAAATTAATAAACAAACAAACAATTAATTATTAAACAAACAAATAATTAATTATTAAAACAAACAATTATAATTTCTTAAGTTTTATAATTCTTGATTTCATTTTCAATAAGTCGGCTCCTTATAAAAACTTTTCAAGTATTTATATACCTGTTATATCGTTTTTCCTTCATTTCTTACAAAAGTTTTCCTGATGATGGACCACACTAGTTTGGTCCGAAACGTCGAAAATTAAAAAACCTATGCGATTAATCCGAAAGAATTCTCTGATCAATAATTAAACAATGGTTATGAATTTTGATAAATGTTTCCAATCTCTTCATTCAAATCATTTTCGTAATATGTTAACTTCCTAACCACCACATCATTATAAGTTAGTTTTCTAATTAACAAACATGTTTGAATTCTTGATAGATAAATATTACCAATTAAGTGAATTCTTTTGAATGCATTTCTATACAATAATACTATTACAATTACAATGTGATAATCATAATATGTAAATAAATTATATTCATTTGCTTAAATGTAACATCACCTCTTTCCAACATTTTTGTTTAAAATAAATGCATACTCTTAGTAGACTTTGGCATAATTATCTTCGCTTTCAATAACTTGATGTTAAAACATTCGGCAAACTTCTCTAACCATAGGTATTGTAATTTATGTTATTTAACTTTCGCACATAGTTCCCCTTTATTGTTTATTTTTTCTCATGCCTACCATGTACGCATTTCATTAGAAACTATTTTTATTACATTTTACCTCTATTAAATAAGCTCCCATAAATATCATACTAAATCTTTATTTATAACTTATGTTTATAAATTTCATTGTTATTTCTTCAACCCTTATCCATAAAGGATATATTTTCATACTCCTTCCCTAGGCATCACATAGGGTATTTGATCGAATTATTGCTCCAACATTATCATTATATATATATATATATATATATATATATATGTATGTGGGGGGGATAGGCTAATTCGGGAGAAAATAGACTCCCTGAAATTGTAAAAAATGAGCATGTCAGATTTTCAGGGGTAGTCTGAGTTTTGTATGGATGAAAGTTCCATGCATTTCAGAAACTTACTCTGGGGGTTTTTCCCCATTTTAAACCAACCCAAATGTTGAGAAAATTGATCAAGATTCTGGATGGACAGAAAATTTAAAATGAAATCGCTCAAAGACTTGTCGGAAAAATAACTCAGGAAGAAAGATTACTCCCAAGTTAGGCCACTCCTATATATATATGTCGTAAAACAAAAGACATGGTTCATGGCTTGTCCTTTGTAAACCTTAATAACATTGTACTTGGAATATTAATGTATTCCAATACACATTACCCCCAATAATTGTTATATTAAGGAGTTTATTATCCATCACGTCTAGGATTACGTTAGGATTATGATATTGGACTTGGAATTAGGAAAACAAACACACAAGTGAGACTACGCTCACAATATATATTATTCAATGAAGACTGATTACATCATTATATATGAAACAAATCTACTTAGTCGGTTACACCAAACCACAGAAAACTAGAATCTACATTAATTGAAGTAGAGTTCAACCATGCAACTAACTCTTGCAACTAACTCTTGGTCCATTATTTCCAAGTCTCCCCCTTAATGGAGAATGGATTGACTTCTACACCTAACATCTCCCTAAACAACTCAAACTTAATCTTTCCAAGAGGCTTGGTGAAAATATCAGCAACATTTTCACACGTATTACAATACATAAGAGATATTTCATTTGACTGCAATTTTTCTCTAACAAAATGAAACTAAGCATAAACATGCTTTGTCCTTGCATGATAAATCGGATTATTCTCAATCTTGATTGAACTTTGATTATCACATTTGATCATTTTAGGTTCCTTTTGTTCTTTTCCAACATCTTGAAGAAGCCTTCTCAACCAAACAACTTCACAAGTTGTTGCACACAAGGCTTTATATTATGCTTTAGTAGAAGACAAAGATACAATAGGTTTCTTTTTACTGCTCCATGAAACAACCCCGGATCCAATGCCAAATGCATATCCAGTGGTTGATCTTCGATCATCCGGATTTCTAGACCAATCAGAATCTGAGTAACCTATCAACTCAACATCAGATACATCAATATATTTAATACCATAATCAAGTGTTCCTTTTAGATACCTGGGTATTTCCATTGTTGCATTCCAGTGGATTTCTAGAGGTTTCTCCATAAACTGACTTAACACACTCTCATAATATGAAATATCAAGTCTGGTTGTGGTGAGATAGTTCAAACTGCCCACCATTTGTCTATACATAGCTCCATTCACCTCCTTTGAACCATCATCATAAGAAAGTTCCACATTTTGCTGTATGGGAACAATAGAAGATTTACACTGATCCATTTTAAATCTCTTAAGTACTTCTCTGACATACTTACTTTGACAAACAAATGTTTGGCTTGCATTTCTCCAAACTTCAAGACCTAGGCAGTAATGTAACTCACCAAGATCTTTCATTTCAAAAACTTTTGATAACTTCTCCTTAATATCATCAATTAATTTCTCTACATTTCCTGTAATTATCAAATCATGAACATATAAGGAAATCGATACTATATACCCCTCCTCATCAAATTTGGTATACAGATTTGGATCACTCTTGCTCCATGTAAAACCATGTTGAAGAAAGAAAGAGTTTATCTTCTCATACCATGACCTAGGTGCCTATTCTTTCTTCCATACAATTCTTTCTTTAACTTACACACTAAGTGTTCTTTCCCTTGTTCCACAAACCCTTCAGGTTGAGTAAGGTAAACCTCCTCCTTTAACTCACCATTCAAAATTGCATATTTAACATCTAATTGGTATATCTTCCAATGATACTATGTAGCTAAAGCAATTTACAATATGATAGTATTCAATTTAGCTACTGGTGAAAATGTTTCAGCATAATCAATACCTTTTGGTTGTGAATCCCTTTGCAACCAATTTAGCCTTATATTTATCTATACTACCATCTGATTTAAACTTGGGTTTGTATATCCATTTGCATCCAATGGTATTTTTATGTTTAGGAAATTCAGTCAATTCCCAAGTATTGTTTTTCATTATAGATTCATATTCTTCCTCCATTGCATTTCCCCATTCATCATGTTCATTTGCTTCATCGAAAATCATGGGTTATATGTCATTTGAAATGCTACTCACTAGGGAATAGTCTCTATACCTCTCAGGGATTCAAACCTGTTGTGAAGATCCTCTCAACTGATTATTTTCCTCCCCACTTTGTGAAGACCTGTCTTTACCTCTACGTGAACTGTGACTGCTTGAAGTGTCCATATCACTGATTCCTTGTTGTTGTTGTTGTCACTGCGGTTGTGGTTGCTGCTGTGGTGGTTGTTGTTGTTGCTCTTCTTTAACTCCTTCATCAAGAAGTCCATGCCATTCCTCATGAGAGTTGTCTTCATGATTTCCTGCTTCCTACTCATGGAAAAGTAAATCTCTACTCACAAATACTTTTGTGAGTAGAAGGATCAAACAGTTTGTATACTTTGAATTCATAACAGTACCCAATGAAAATATAGTTAATGGCTTTAGCATACAATTTCTTCATATTCTCCTTTGGAATATGAGCAAAATCCTTACACCCAAATACTTTCAAATTACGAACTGTAGGTTTGGAACCATACAAGGCTTCAAAAGGAGTAGCATTATCAAGAAACCTTGTTGGACTTATACTCTTTAAATAAACCATAGTATTTATGGCTTCAACCCAAAATGTATTTGAGAGATTCTTACCATTCATCATGCTGCATGCACACTCTACCAGAGTTCTATTTTTCCTTTCAATGAATCTGTTCTGCTGTGGAGTGTGAGGCACTGTAAACTGTTGTACTATTCCATGATATTTGAAATATTTGATGAAGTCCCCTGATTTATACTCTCCCCCTTGATAGGAACGAAGGATTTTGATGGATTTTCATGTCTTCTTTTCCACTGTGGTTTTGAATTCCTTAAAGTACTCGAAAACATCACTTTTTCTTCTAAGGAAGTAAACCCATGTGTATCTCATGCAATCATCAATAAATAAAAGAAAGTAAAATGCACCTCCTAAAGGCCTAGTTTGCATAGTCCCACAAACCTCAGTATGCACATGATCAAACAGATCTCTATTTTTCCTGTCAAGATTAGAGGGGAATTCATCTATGTGCATATTTCCTAATGCACATCCATCACAAGAAAAATTCTCATTCTTTAACATGGGTAGTCCTTCTACCATATTATTTTTCTGTAATAACAATAAATCAGGATGATTGATGTGGTCATACCTTTGATGCCAAAGAATCTTCGTTGGCATAGTTTCAGAAGTCAGTGCGTGATGTGCTTTGTTGGTAACATCAAGTTTGTATAGGCCTCCTTCTCTGACTCTCGTTGCAGTAGTTTTGAATTGGTCCAGCAGATCCTTCACTATGCAATAATTCTTGAAGAATTCAACCTTCATGTTCTGATCTGTAAAGGTGGACACAGAGATCAAATTTTTCTTTATCCCTGGCACATAAAAAACATTGTAAATGTGACAATTAGTACCATTCGGCAATGTCACAAGAATGTCTCCATATCCCTTGATCTGATGAGTGTGGTCATCTCCAAGATATATGTTGGCTCCATTCTGTGTTTCTTTAAAATTAGTGTACCACATATTATTACATTTCATATGTATTGATACTCTGGAATCCATAAACCAGGCATCAGAATCATCTGATTCACTAGATAGAGCAGCGTTAGACACAAATAGCCTAATATCTCATGAATCATAATTTGGGGGTTCATCAATATCATCACTAGCAATGAATAATCTGAGATCATGAAATGAAATTTTTTCTACATAATGACCTGAATGTGTTGTAGGTTTATTCCTAGCCTAATCACTCTTCTTCTTATGACAGTCTTTAATATGATGTCTAGGTCGACCACAATAAAAACAACTCTTTGACTCATTCTTATTAGATTGCATACCTGATCCAGATTTTATGAGCATAACGAAATGAATACAGATTATTAACAGGTGCTTAACACAAAACAACAGAGATACAGTAAAACTGGTTTTCTATTCAATAACGAAATAAGCTAAAACTGTAAAATGCAGCAGAAACAAGCTTGTTGGAATGGTG
>CBVK0100330604.1:0-25667 GCA_900067695.1 Picea abies
GAGGAAGCTGAAAAAAGTTTCAAAGTGTTGAAGGAGAAAATCACAGAGCAACCAATTCTGGTCTTGCCCGATTTTGGAAAAACATTTCAAGTGAGATGTGATGCAAGTGGATTAGCTATTGGAGTAGTCTTGAGCCATGACAACAAGCCAGTTTCTTATTTCAGTGAGAAACTGAATGACGCCAAGCAAAAATGTTCCACGTATGACAAGGAATTTTATGCAATGATTCAAGCTTTGAAAAAAAGGAGACACTATCTAATTCCTAAAGAATTTGTCTTGTACAGTGATAATCAAGCTTTGCAATTTATTACTAGGCAAGAAAAGTTGAATCATAAACATGCAAAATGGGTAGAATTTATGCAGAATTTTACTTTGTTATTAAACACATTGCTGGAACTGATAACAAAGTCGCAGATGCTTTGAGCAAGAGGAGTTTGATTGTACTGGAATTCCAAGTGGAGACCTTAGTTCGAACACCTCAAGGGGATGTATAAAGAAGATGCAGATTTTAAAAAGGCTTATGAGGCATGCAAGAATCCTTTGTTAGGAGACAGAAGCTCTTGGACTAAATATTTGATCCAGGATGGATTACTGTTCAAGGGAAGTCAATTGTGCATACTGAAATGCTTAATGAGAGATAATTTGTTGAAAGAGAAACACAACCGAGGTTTAACTGGACATTTTGGTCACGATAAAACATTTGCACAGCTGAGCAATTAGTATTATTGGCCGAGCATGAGAGCAGAAGTGAAGAAGTTTGTAAAAAAATGCAGAATTTGTCAGTATGCAAAAGGAAGACAAAAAAACACTAGTTTGTATAAGCCATTACCAATTCTAGAGAGGCCATAGGATGCAATCAGTATGGATTTTGTTTTGGGATTGCTTAGAACTAAAAAAGGGAGCGATTGCATATTTGTTGTGGTAGTCAGATTCTAAAAAATGACACATTTCATACCATGCTTGAAGACAAACAATGCCACACACATCGCCAATTTGTTTTCTAGAGAAGTAGTAAGACTACATGGATTGCCTAGGAGCATAGTTTTAGACAGGGACACCAAATTCATAGGACACTTTTGGAGGACTTTATGGAAAAGGTTAGGGATGAATTTATCCTTTATTTCAGCATATCACCCTTAGATAGATGGACAGACTGAAGTAGTAAACAAGAGTCTGAGAAACTTGTTGAGAAGTTTAGTCACTGAGCAAGGTCGACAATGGGATTAGATTCTAGCACAAGCAAAATTTGCATTCAACAATTCAGTGAACAGGAGCACAGGAAAAAGTCCATTTGAAATTGTGTATGGTATACAACTAAGAGGGATTATAGAGTTGAGAGGTTTGAATCAAGATGAGTTCAGAAGTGCTGGAGCAGAGGATTTTGCAACAAAAATGCAGAAAATCCATGACAGAGTCAGAGAACAGTTGCACGAAAACAACCATAAATACAAGATCAGAGTTGATCAAAAGAGGAGATAAGTTCAATTCGAAGTTGGAGATGAAGTTTTAGCTCATTTGAGAAAAGAAAGGTTTCCAAGGGGAACATATAACAAGTTAAAGATGAAGAAGATAAGACCATGCAAGATTCTCAGAAAATTTGCAGCCAATGCTTATGAGATTGAGTTGCCAAACAATGTTGGGATATCACCAATATTCAATGTTGCAGACCTGTATCCTTACAGGAGAGATGAAGCAGGGGAATCAGATGATCAAAAAAAAATTCAGTGGGAAGAACAATTGCCCATAACAGAAAAACCTCAAATGGAGAAAATCATTGAATAGAGGGATGGAAAGAAAACCAGAAGGAAGACATATCATGAATACTTAGTGAAGTGGAAAGATCATCCAATGGAAGATGCAAATTGGGTCACATAACCTGATATTTTGAAGCATGGAAAGACAGTGCAGGAGCTCATGGACGGGAGTCCATGAATTTTTTAACAAGAGGAGTATGATGCAGGAGCATCGCCTTCCAAGTCAAAAACACACGCGTGGAGGCAAGCAAATGACATCTCAACAATGACAGAATTTCAAATCAAACATTTAACTCATAATTAAATCGATTGTTGAGATATTTTGTAAACAACATTTTTAAAATGTAACTTGTTTGTAAAGTCTTAAAGGACTGTAAGAAATTGCAGATATGGAGTGTCGACTCTATCTGACAATAACTGGTAGTTATTGTAATAAGAAAAAGTAGGTAACAACTTTGAATTTGATAGGATAGATTTCAGATAGGACAAGAGAGCTCGTGGAGCCAGTCCTTAGATAGTTGATTATTACATTGTAATAGATCAGTATGGATAAGTATTGTAAGAGAGATCAGTAGAATATAGTAGATTAGTTGAAACACTATGTAACTTGTTTTTCATGAATGAATAGAACAGACAAAAATTGCCCCAAATCCTTGGACTATGTTCATTTCATGTATGATTGAATGAATGTTGATTTATGTGTGTATGATTTAGTTGTTTCGTTCATGTATGATTGTTCAAGAGATTGATAGTATGAGTTCGTGACGAAGTTGGATGAGTTTCAATTGTTTCTCTTCTGATACTTGTATGCAAGGCGTGCATCTTGAACACAAGGAGTGCATCGACTGAGTCTCGGATAGACTCACAAAAGTTCAAAGAGAACCAGAGAAACTCAGACCAGGTGCAAGGCGTGCACAGCGTCAAGAAGCTAACAAGCTTTGAAGAACCAACGTAGAAGAATGCCAGGTGGGCAAGAAGCATTTTCTTTTCAAGAAAATCCTTCGAAATGAGTTATTTGAAATCCTGAGAACGTAAGGTGTGTGTGGGAGATCAAAACCCTTTCAAGTATAGAAGCTTAGAAGACATAACACTTTTCACGAGTGTTGATGAGATCCTAGAGACAGATTCGTCAGGAGAACAAAGGTTTGGAACCTCTGAAAGCAGATAATTCTTCCAGGCAGAGAGATATTAGAAGCTCAGGAGGGAGAACAGTCGTGATCATTGGATCGTAGTGAAAAAAGATCAACAGTGGTCATATTAGAAGGAAGTGCACGAGCCTTAGCACTTTGCGCATAGAGAGAGAGAAGCTATCAGAATTGAAACATGAGATTCCCGAAGTCCAGAACCCTGGAATAGAATCTCAACCATTTGATCAATGTGATAGATATGAGTCAACAGATCACTGGAAGCGAAGATCAAGCATCGAATCGCCAGGATAAATCATAGCCATTGGTTGTTGTGAGCTCAGGAGGAGGAGTGGTTTGAAACTTGAGATTCCCGGAGTCTGAATCCTCGGAATGCCGAGGTGGAATCCTAGCCATTCAATTGATCAAGCGTGGGCCATCAGATATCACGAGTGCATAAGGAATCAAGTTTGAGACTTGAAACTCCCAGAGTGTGAAGAGTTGGAGCATATCTGGACTGTTGAACCCATGAGGGTATGTGTCAGCACGCCAGAAGATCTGGAGGAAAGCGAAAGTTGAGACTTGCAACTCCCGAAGTGCAAACAACCGTGAGTCGTTGATATCGGAGGAGACACTTGTCAACATATCTCGAGCTCTAGGGAAAAGTTGAAATCAAATTTCAGTTTGAAAACTGAGATCGCTGAAGCGCGGAAAACTGAAGTCCCGAAATAAGATCTAGACTGTGAGATCTAAGGGAGACATAGCACGAATCCGTTTCCGATCTCACGTGCAAACAACCGTGAGTCGTTGATATCGGAGGAGACACTTGTCAACATATCTCGAGCTCTAGGGAAAAGTTGAAATCAAATTTCAGTTTGAAAACTGAGATCGCTGAAGCGCGGAAAACTGAAGTCCCGAAATAAGATCTAGACTGTGAGATCTAAGGGAGACATAGCACGAATCCGTGAACTTTGGGTAAAGTCCCGAAGCGATTCATAGCCGTTGGATTCAGAGGAGACGTGGTGCAAATCTATTAACTCTGGGTAAATTCCTGAACTAATCCTCGATCGTTGGATCAGGGGGGACACGCGTCAGTGGATTTTAGACTCCGGGTAAAATTCATTGGGAAAAATAGGTTTGAGATTTGATGATCTTGACGATCAGTAGGGGCAATCGTGACAGAAATAATAGAGGAAGAGGAAACTAGAACAGAGGGCCTAGAAGGCCTGGATTCTCCATTCATTTTGATGTTGATCCCCATGAATTGAACCAGATGTTCCAAGAAGGGTTATTTAACTGGATCGAGCAAGGAATAATACAACCTCGACAAGAGAGATCTCCCTTCCAGCCTCAGAACATTCCTGGTATCCATGTGCCTCCTCATGTGTCCATGCAACCAGAAGTCCCTGCAAATGATGGATGGCAAGAGATTGTCGATCCAATTGTCTCTCACCATCGTCGCTGGCCCAATTTGTCAGTACCTCCTCCACCACCTGTAAATCCTAATGTTCAGATTGCCTCTGTACATTCACCTGTTCAATCCTCACATGCTAGTAAAAGGCTTAAAAATGATGTCCCACATGTGTAAGATAAAGACAAAGATGTTGCCTCCCCTTTCTCTCCCTCAAATGACTTCTCAAAATCTGTATCCTCCAGCATGCATTTTAAGAATGATTGTTCTCATGTTATTAGTGAAATACAGCCTCAAGGTTCTAATAAACCACATGCTATTTATGGGAAATCAAAGGTGGACAATAGGGAAAAAAGAAAGATTGTCTCTCAGAGTGGAAAGTATGACTTTTAATTTATGTGTTTTTATGATTCAGTTGATGAAGACAATGGTCTACAAAGAGTTTGGACAACAAACTATTTTTTGGATAATGTGGAATATGTGGATATTTATATATTTTTGGATATGATTCAAATTAGTTCTGATATTTAAAGATTCAATTTTGAAGGTGTCTAAGGGAGTTACAAGGGTGGCATGTGTTGAAATGATTATACATTTGTGTTTTATTTTATAATTTGAAAATAATAAAAGAAAGCCTACCTAGTTATTATTAATTAAAGGCCATTCACTATTATTATTATTTCTCCTAAACTAAATTAGTTAAGTCAAACTAACTTAATTAAAGAAAGTAGTTGAACTACTTCAACTTATTTGGAAGGCATAAAAGCTAAATTAGAAGAAGAAACAAAGGGAGAATAGAAGGAGAAAGAAAGACTAAGGTTTTCTCTTTTGATTTCATGAGATAGTTCAGTTTTCATTCATTCTTGAGTTTATTCAAAGTTTAATTATCTTTTTGACAACAAGGTCCTATTGTAGACAACAAGGTTCAAAACTAAACCAAATCATTCAGAGGTTTGTTTTAGAGGTGTTGATCCATCATTGATAGTCTGTGTATACTTGTTTGTTTATGAATTGAGTTTCATAGCTGATAAATGATATTTTACACAGTCAAATTGGCAACAGTCTGTGGCAAGATGATCCAAATTATAAATTTTGGTTTTTACTTCTTGTCAAAGTCCTTTTGTATGGTGTTCATCAGGGATATCTAAATTAGACTTTGTTCCATGCCTTCATAGGGGTTTTGTAAAGAGAAAAACACTTTTGATATCTCGGAATGAAATAAAGCAAATTGCTATTATGTCTCATTTGTGTGTATTTGTGACTTGGTTACTTTTGTTTTTTGATCTCCATATTTACTTTCTGCAATCTGTATATTTTTCATAAACTTATATACAATTTTTATGTTATTTTGCAACATTCTTTTCATTAATAAATCATCCTAAACCCTTGTAATTAATACTTGTGGATTGAGAAAATATTTTTTTGACACTATAAAACATAAAGTGACATTCTCGACTATCTTGTCCTAGCCAAGCAAGATTTGAAAATGATTGAGTAAGATAATTCATATATTTTCCTAAACATTTTCCTTTTTAACCTTATCTTCCAATTCACACCATCGATTCATCATCAATTTCCACTACAATCCTCACGCTTTCATAACACTAATGATTAAGGAACTTGAAAACTCACAATGTCATGAAATATGCTTACCTTAGTGACATTATCAAGCATGGACCAACCAAGAATTGCCTTCAATTTTCTATTTCCATGTATAATTTTATCCTTGGACACAAGAAAACCAAGGTAAACTAACCCTTAAAAAATTGCACCTCTTCAAATTACTCCACAACTAGTGGACTAAATGTCATGAGAAATTTGGTCATTGCTATTGATGCTCATAGGACATTGTTCATGTATTTATGACTCTCTATGGATATAATCCCAAACATGATATCTCATAAAATAATACATTTTCATCAAAATAAGCTATTGCAAACTTACCAATGTACATTTGCAACAACTCTATCATCATTTGTATGAATGTGCTTATTGCATTTCCAATCCAAATGGGATAACCAAATACTTATATAAAGTGTCCTTGGTCTTGAATATAATCTTCCACTCGTTACCTTCTATACTTCTAATATGGTGATGGCCACCATTCAGTAAATTAATATCAATTTGACTAAATTTTACCCTATAATGTAGAATCTATAATACAAATGTGTGGATATCATTTTCAAAAGTGTTGCATATAAATGTTTCCAAAGTGGAAGATTGGTCTTTGAAAGTGTGGATATTGGTGATTTTGAACGATGATTTTGGTTCTGAAAGTTTGAATTTTGATCCCAAAAGTGTGAATTCCAAAATCTAAAAAGATGACTTTCAATTTCGAAAGTCTGAGTTTCAACTCCAAAAGTGAGAATATCAAATTCTGAAAGTGTGTATCTAGATTTTGATATTGTGGATTTAGATTACTAAGTATGTTTCAAATTCCAACATTGAAATTACCATTTTATTTATGTAATATATGCACACATATCACTATCATACATTGATTATTATATAATGATTAAAGAGATGAGATAGAATGAAGAAAATTATTATAGATTTTCATTCATAGTGTACAACAAGGATGATTGCCAACACCACCAATGAGAATACAAAAGCTCCATACATATAAAATGGATACTATGAGTCTGTCCTTCCTACCAACTGTCTCCTTATCTCAAACACAAGAACTAGATAATGGACATATACACAAAACTTACATTCTAGGTAAGAACAAAACAGACAAAATAACATTCAATAGTTTTAACACAAGTGATAAATAAAGACTATCAATCCTTAATCTTAGAGTTCTTACATGATACAAGTCATTAAAAAGCATAAGTATCGAACTTCCTTTTTCCAAATAAATCCTCTTTTATTGACATCACTCTCATTCATGCCATTTTATTACATATGTTCTTGTTGTGCCTTAATTCTTGGAAAATCTCTTTTCAATTATTTTTTCTTTATGCCCATTTCATCCTTTCTTTGCTAACCAAGCCCACATTATTCTCTTCACACCAATGGGTATCATTCACTCTCACCATTTTGTTCCATTTGAGCTAATTGTTAAAAATCCCTTCTCAATTATTTTTATTTTCTATATTATCCATCCTCCCTTTAGTGACCATGCCCATATGATTATATTCACATCAATGGACATAGCTCCTATTCCAACAATTCATTGTTTATTTTTATTTAATGTACAAATCTTTGTTCACCTTTGATGTTCAACCTATTACATTGTCTATATGAATTCAACCTATGGGGATAATACACACTACGACTATGGAAAATATAGTTATTGTGGGCAGTTTGAATTACATATAACCATTCTACTCATTGATCAACGGAAGCCCTAAGTTTATCGGTGATGGAGATACATTCATCACACCCTGCAAAGTAGTTTTTCTTTGTGATTGCAACCTTTAGAAATTTATCTCATTATTGAACTGAAATGAGATTGCGAAGAAACAATTACAAACATGTCTTACTGTTGATCCGTCAGGATTTTTCGAATGACTTATGGTTGAGTTTTTAATTGCATGAATTAATTGACCATTGGGAAACTTAACGAAAGAGAGAGAAAAGAAAATTAATTATACATCCATTAACATATTTGCAGATCTGAAAAACAATGAGAAACAACAAACCATAATACACAGGTTGATAACGGAGTTCGGCACAACTTTGCCTACGTCTTCGGGCCTTTTCTCTGTGGGGGAGGCTTCTTTATTTCTTTTCGAAAGATCGATAGTACATCATTACAATGTCGAATGGCTACAATACTGATCTGGTCATGTTCGCCCAAATCTTTGGAACCATGCACAAAAAACGACACGTGAAACGGACGTCCGGAGCTCTCAGAAATGGTCCGACAACATCTCCTCCTCAACGGCTTCCCTGCCTCAAACTGGCTTTGACTTGGATTTTCCTCAGCATCTCTGCTCTGAATGCTCTCAAAAGCTGTCCCCATGGCCTCAAAATGGCCTTGGTTAAATAGTTGGGAAGTTGGTTATCCATCTCCAACTTCCTCCATGAAATTAGGCTCTAAAAAAGCCCAATAACTCCCAAAACAGGATTAATTACATTAAAATTAATAAAAAGTGGTTGAAAAACCCACTTTATAACCATATGGTAGTTAAAATGGGCACTAGCCCCCTTTGCTCTTGCGCGTGCCCTCTTTTATGGTCACATAGGCATTAATATGGCCAAGCGCTAGCCTAAAGGGCTAGCGCTGGCCCTAACCCCTTCCGCGCTCTATCACTTGGTCGCATGGATTACACATAGGACCACATGTTGTAAACCCCTGGGCGCCCCTTTTGGATTGACCTCCGGTCGTGTGGAAGTTTCCCATATGGCCACGGGCCATAACTGTTTGCAACTGCCCGCGCCCTCCCGGTTCTATGGCTCGGTTATATGGTGTATGCTAAGGGCTGGGGCTAAGCCCCGACCCTTTCCCTCCGCCAAATTCACAACATACAACTTAAATACATTATCACCCGGGTACATAGCAAGTCCCATGGTATGGCGTAGTGGTCACAGAAGTATTGTTAAAGCTCTGTCGGTGGGGGAGGTCGCCGGTTCGAATCCGATCGACCCCAAAATATTTTTGAAACTAAAACCAATCAGACAAATACCGGGGTGCCACGTGGCAGCCGTTGATTGGGCCACGTGGCACCCAATCATTCGACCACATAATTGCCACGTGTCAACTGATGATTCATCCATGCCAACCAACCACAAACCGACACGTGTCGCTTCTGTACGCTGCATCATCTGACACATCATCTGTCCAGTCAGCCTGCCACATCACTTGTCGTATGCCCAGTCATCGCCACGTCATCCGCTGACATCATCTGTGCCATGTGTCACCCTTCTAGTGGTGACACGTGTCACTTTAGGATTGGTCCAACTGCACGCTAAAAATGCCAAATCAGCCTGACACGTGTCACTGCCGGAGGCTGCCACGTGTCATCGTACGAACCTATCATGTGTCCTGTACGGACTTTCCACGTGTCCTGTACGGACAGGTACAGTCAGCATCCAAAAAATTTTGCTTGTTTGGCTTGGCGGACAGAATGCGATATCTTCTCCATACGGACTCCGTTTGACAAAGTAAATATACCACCGGAATCAGGAAGACGAGACAAACGCAATGGTGTTGGTTTCATCAGATTCTGAGCACTTTCATTTTTGAGCATTTTTCATGCCCTATTAGGCTTCTGAATCTGATTTTGGATCAACTGCCCAAGTTGGAAATCAAAAATATAATACTTCATAAGGAAAGTGATATTGTAAATCTATCACTTCATCCATCTATTCAACCAAAAACTACTGCTAAAATTCAGAAATCAAATATGCAATTACTATAGTTATTGTTGTAAAAAAGAATCAAATTTATGCTATCGCATATACTCGTTGAAATCAAGAAAGAACAACTAGAAATCTAACTGGCGAGAGGAAGAGGCAACTTGGCATGTCACCATGGTGAGCCCGACCAAATGACAATCCACTAAATGCACTGATTCACCAAGACAACCACATACAAGAGCATACATAGGTCTGAACTTCAAATAGAACTCATGCATTCATTTTACCTTTCAAGGTGACAGGGGTAAGCTTTTATAGCCAGAATATGAAAAGATACAGGAGGAAGGTTTTATAACCGAAAATATGAAATAACCTTGGGCTCATGCTTTTCATTTATATTACTAACTAATCTGAATCTACCATACATGTTACGTGACTAGAGATGAAGTCAACACCGTTTCAATTCACCTTTACCCAAGGGTCTTTGTTATTACACAGATTGTAAGTTGCACTAGAGCCTTGTGCGATTTCAACCAATGGACAACACAATAGGACAAAACCCACTGTCACCTTAGGAAAGGTCCTGGGTGACCCCTGGGAAAAACAATGGAAAAGGTCTAAGAAGGCCCTAGGTCACGATACAAGGTCAAGAAATGTCTTAAAGACTATGAAAGGGTGGAAGAGAGGTGAAGGTAAGGGAGAAAGGGGAATCATTTGCAACACAATGTTAGTTATTCCAAATATGTATGAAAGCCAAGACCAATATGTTGACCCTTCCACTGAACACTAATATGAATTTTAAATCTTAAGTAGCAAGTGATCAGAATTTTACAGTAAGGCAATGTCAAAGTTGGTTGAAATAATGTATACCCGACAAGTTTAGGAAAATAGGATCCTCACAGGAGTCTCATGTTGTTGTAGCCCTCAAACATACCTAAGGGGTTCTCATGCCACCTTGGCACAAGAGGATAATCTTCCTGAATGTTGTTTTCAGTGCACTACAACAAACAAGATGACAAAAATGTTTTCTCAATTGTTTCAAGGATTTTAGGTGGTCTCCAAGATAGGAGCACAATCAATAGTAGTGTTGTTTGATGCACAACGATTCAACATGATCCCCTCTATATACCTCTAAGTACGACAAAGTGATCATAGTCTTCTAATATACGTTGAGGTATGTGAGAGAACTACAAGCCCCCATGATGCAGCACTGTCATAATAACAACTACTCCTACACTTATAGACGCCCAAATACGTCTCTTCTAAACCCCCCCAGAATATTCCTAAATATTTTAATTGAGTAATGTTTAAAATCACAAGATTAAATTGTAAACCACTTATTTCATTTATGCCAATGAGTTACACAAATGATTATAACGATTCAAAAGATTACTTGCGATTATTCCTAAGTTGAGATATCCAATATAGCAATGAGATCAATGATTATTAAGTCCAAAATAGTCACAATGTTTAATGAGCAAGGCAAGATAAAGATCACTTGATCAATCAATATGGCATTCAGATTATTTAACAATTCCAAAGAAGGATAAAAGATTAGCAATCCACAAGATGACCAATGCTTGGAATGACTTTCCCACAGTGAACAACACTTAGGAATTTTATCAATAGTTGATCTTTCAACTAATCTTTATATCTGAAACATGATATTGCAGCAAAGAAATCAAATTTAAAACCAACTTTAATTGATCCAAAATCAACCCAAGAATGTCCTAGGATCAAATTACTGCACTTAGACAATTTTTCAATGGAAGAGCAACGAAAAGGTAACCCTTTAGAGTACTTAAACCAGATCTGATATATATTTTGCAACAGTGTTTTAACAATGTTATCCGATCAGAAATCTCAAGATAATACCCCACAAAAGTCCCCTAGCATTCAAGATATAATTCCCCAAAATAATTAACAAACTTTCAATGTATCAACAAGTGAAGTGTGGGGTTTTTAAGCACTATTATCAGTTATACCAGGTCTGATATGTTATCTTGCAACCCATAAATCAATGTGTAAATCACAAAAATTCACAAGAAACACTAAGGAAACAACCTACAATAATCCAAGAAAACTAGCTAAAAGTTTGGAGAAGAAACTAGCAAAATTAAAGCATTAAACTGTGTTAATTTATAGTTGTTCAAAACATGGAATTCTGCATAAAATTACAGCCAATGGCTGTAGCATTCAAATATGTCCCTACAAAAATTCTACCACTAAAATGCTAAGTTAACAAGCTAGAATACTAGATCCAACCAAGGACTACAATACCCACTTTTTATTTTTTCGAAAAAAGTTAAGAAAAAGTCTAGATCTAAAAACTAAGGATTATTAAACAAACTAAAGTGAGAAAGAGATCAGGGTTTGATGAGTAGGGAGGCTAGAGGTCGCCAAAAATTCGTCCCCCAAGGGGAAATGCTTCCCTTGGAAGGATATTTAAGGCTGTGCACTTAGATCTGAATTTTGATGCAAAATCATGTTTTCCAATGCAGGGTATTTTGTTTCTCCAATGCTACTGAGATAACCAGTGCCTTGGGATCCTAGGTAGTTGGAGTCGGAAAGAGTTTGGAGATGAACCAAAAAATATTATAAGCTCACCCTTGGAGGTTGTAGCTACTAACTATCCTGCAAGAGGGTTTAGAAAATAAATATTCTAGCTCAAAATTGTCTTCAAATGATGGAGAATACCTGCAGGAGGGTTGTTAGTTTTACCTAGTCCCTGTCACAAACACTCACCAATGAAATAGATTCCAAGGGTTATAGTTTATTATTTATTCCTTGAACAATTTCAAATAAGGAACATAGGCAATAATCAAATGAGGGTTTGATGCTTCAATGGATTAACAAAAGAGATCTCACCATAATAACTTGAAGAGGATTAAGAATTATTAACACAGAAATTTTACCAAATGAGAGATATAGCATAAGCATCCACAAAACACAAGAGCCTTCAAAACATTCCCTCCAAGCTAAATCACATAGCCCAAGAATTCACCAAGATATCCATGCAGAATGAAAATATGGAGAAAAATATCACTAGTAATGGGAGGATAATCTCCTTGCCAAACAAAGATCAAGGGCCCTTCATCAAATCTCAAGTGTTGCATTTATAATCCTCCACTCACTTGGATTTTTCCACAAATCAACCAACTTTAGGGTTTTTTCTAAGAATATTCAAGTTTTGTCCACTTATTAATCTCTTCTAGAGATTTCCAAAAAAAATAAAAATAAAATCCCTTCTAAAAATATTTAATCCTCCTAGGGATTATCCACCATAAATATCCCAATTTAAATAAAAATCCCACAACAATTAATTTATTAATTTATCTCGTTTTAAAAATTATTTGACTCTTTGACCATGCGATTTGGGTAAAAGGGTATTTTTTGTAATAAATTTAAAAGAAGGAATTTTTTTCCACAAAGCATATTTGACCAAAGCAAAAAGACCCAACGATTTTTCCTTCAAGCACACGATCATCCTCTAATCAAGGAAAAAGTCCATTGATCCATTAAAATCCCCCATGAAACTAGGGATTATCCTCCCCTTGTCCCACGATCTAAGAAAATATTCATTTGGTGATGTGCATTAAACCTCTCGAGGCTATTGAATAGTCAAATAATTAATTTTCTTCCTCAATTAAGTGCATCAAACCTCCTTCTAGTGGAAAATAAGTCCGAAGGCTAAATCGAGCTTGATGATGTGCACAATAATTTACCGGGAGATGATGAATAACATTAAATTCCCTTTAGAAATCTTGCAAGTGCCTTATACATCACAAAATGCTTGACCAAATCATCACCCAACCTTCTCAAGCCCAAAATCATCCAACGATATACATAAGCTAGTCAAATAGGGGTGATGTCACCCTAGGGCATGCAACAATTTGCCTCAAAATTCATCTGATTGAGTTGGGAGCTAGGTCGAGTCACTCAAAAGCGGTGACGATGTGGCTTGTGAAATATCTCGGGCATCCGTCAAATGCAAATTTATCAATCAATTGAGGGTTAGTTGACCCCAGTGATCCCCGACAATAGCTTGAATAATAATTCTTGGATCATTTGAATGGCATGACACTTGGCGAAAGATTGCAAGACAAATTAAAACATGTATGTCTACAAGGAAACATGTCATGTCAACATGATAAGATAGTCAACGTAATATAAAAGTCATCTAAACAAGACCATTAATTCCCATATTTATATTTCGTCACAAGCTCAAGAAGGTTATACAACTTACTAACCCAAGGTATAAAATGCTATCAGAGACCCAGAGAGATCATACTAACACCTAAGTATTAAAAATATTTCCCAAAGATTGTCTCTTCACTGTCATGTAATGATTATGAGATGGTCATGGGGTTAAACTTCAAGGTTAGGAAACTAACATACAAGGGACCGTAATATCTCATTCATGTGTGCCTTTGATGAGGGTAGACTACACACTTAGTTCTTGTTATTTGCGAGGTGATATCTTCCAAGCCCTTTATTTTCCTTTTACCACGTCTAGTCATGGGAGATAACCCAGAGAATATGTAGCGCTTTGGTGATATTCCTATGATTGACGGCCTTTTAGTTTTTTATTTTTTATTTTCTTTCTTTAGATAATTCATTTTATTTTCTTTTGTCCTTTCGTGTTGAAAAAACACATGCTTAAATGCTTCAAACTGTAAATGTGTTGTGTTATCGCACAATTTGTTCTTTGATAGAAGGAAAGGTTAAAGGAGAGAAAATTGGCGTAACTGAAGACTAATCCTATCATTGTCACCTCAATAGGATGTCTCTTTCTATTTAGGGTGGTAGGCCCAAGGGAGACGTCATCGGTGACCTGGGGGTTTGAGAAGGCAAGGTCAAAATGGCCAGATAAATATCCCCTCTCACAAGTCACCATCGATTAGAAAGTCCTGTTTTTATAACCAATGAAATGATAATGTATACAAGTGTACCTGCCCAAAACAAAGCAACAATAAACTATATGTATTTGCAAGTACACTTGCTGGTTAGCACTTCATAAAACCATAGACTTTCTCGATAAAAGCAATTTGTTGAATACGATGAAGTAAACATGAAATTATAACAACAATCTTTATAGAGAAATACTTCACATTAAATGCCTTGAAATAGCTTCAAAATGACTAATAATAATTAACCATTGAAATCATAATACTAGCATTTGATAGAAGCAAACAAGACAAGGTATAAATCAACCTTTTCAATTGCTTTTATGAGCTTTTAATGCTGCATCTAATGGTTGTAGCTTACTTTAGTAACAACAACAATATAGTAGGAGGCTCAAGGAATAGGTTTTGAAGGTTGTTTTGATCAATTACTCAAAAGAGGACTTAAACTACTGCTTTTAGGGCAAACAGAGTCAATAATGCAGCAACAAATATTGAAGAATAATGATAATAGAAGACTTAAAGACAAAAGAGATTGATAGATTGGAGTGTTGTGTTGGCAGCCAATTCAATTTTTTTTTTTTTTAATTGCCCTAAAAGCTGCCTACACCTAATTGTCTTCTAACGACAAATCATCGTCGCATTTTGCAACTAGACATTTGTTTTATTTTTGCGACAATTACAATTTGATTTTGATTCAGTTTTCACAACTGAAGGTGTGAAAACCCATCTATCATTATTTGGACTGTCGTAGTCTTTTATTAATTTTCTGAGAGACACTTTACCATTGGTTTATCACATGACTGCAAAGGTTCTTTCAAACTATGTCCATTTCACTTTGATTGCACAAGTCGATTTATGAGCCATTAAGCATGAAAATTTATTGATTATGTTTGATCCTTCAAAGGTTATAATTGATTTTGGTTTTATATGCTATGATGCTTATAGCTATGAGCTCTTGACTTGTTGATTATATGAGACTTTTGTTGCAATGTTTTAATAAACTTTGAAACATTTGACCATGCAACAAGCGCTTTGATAATATTATGAGTTTGATATAACATGGAATGGCAATAGTTTAAGTTTTGCAAAGGCGCATTGGTTAATCTTTCGGATTTCGATTTTATAGTTTGAATCGTTGCTTGGGGCATTGTTTTATTGGCTTGATTTTACATTGAACGATCATAGTTTCAAACTATACATCGGCATATTGATATGATTGTCCACCGTTTAAACTTTGGGTTGGCCGAATTATGTTGAATTTGATTATGATTGATTGAACAGAGTTGGTACTATGCCATTAATGTTTTGCATGGCGGTGGTAATCCCACTACCTTCGCACGCATACCATTAATCCTTACCTCTTTCAGTGCTGCAGCTGTTAGCCGGAACCATTTTCGACTTGTGTATCGTTTTGATTCAAACCCTACCATGCTCAAAATCTATGGCTCCTCTTGTGAGGGCCGAGCCCAATGGGTGCCAAGCACTGTTGATGTTTGATGGCGCTTATAGCGACTTAGAAGAATACGGGTGGCTCCAGTTCAGAAGGAAGTTTGATGGGTATAACCCTGCTGTGGCTCAGCAATTTGCGTTATCATTCGATGGCTGCCGAGCCAAAGTGGGTGATGTGCAACTCAAAATCAATGAATAGTTTCTTAGCTCAGCGACTAGTCTACCTGTTACGGGACAGAAGTGGTCGAAAAATTACAAGGTGGATAATGTCCCATGGACATTGTTGTTTCAGTCTCAAAAGGTGAACTCCTGCGACAAAGGCTTGCCTGCAAAAATGTTAAAACCGCGCTGGCATGATCTCCTAATGAGAATCAAGCAATTTATTACTTGCGAGGGCAGGTACGGGTTTGTTTTTCTGTTTCACCTTCGTTTATTGATGGTTTTTATGGGTTTCGAACTTAGTATGCCCCACTACCTACATAGAAGTTTGTTCAAGATGGCCAAGTGTTGCAAACGCAACCAGGCTGGTACCAGTCTCTTCCATGTGGGATTGATTAAAATATGTATGGTATACGAGTTGGGTTTACGTCGGGACTGTTGGGGTGATTTTCTTGTTCGTAATGGTTTTGAAGAATCAAACCCTCCGCAGGTTGATAAGCCTATGGTGGCCAAAACCCATCCTTTTCCCCCTGTTCCTTATAACACTCTGCTACCCAAACCTCTACCCGACCCACCTACGAACTCACCCATGTCCGTGGCTAAACAGGTTGAAATTGTTAACCCCGCAACCAAAAAGCCTAAGGCTAAAACTGGTGCTAACTCTAAAGGCAAGAAAAATGCTCGTTTGATCTCTCGCATGGCGAGAAATAGACCTAAATCCCCTGCCAATTTTGAACCTATCATGGTCAGCGAAGACTCCGATTCAGAAATCGAACGATTTCTCGCCGATGAGTATCCTTACTCAGAGGGTTTATGTGACAAGCCTGCATGTGACTTTGTCAAGAATTTCCCACCTTGTCCGAAGGATACTCCTAAGTTTCCTGGCATTGAACTACCTCAAGGAACCCTCGGTGAACCATCGAAAACCCCTGGTACCCCGTGCGATCAGTGTGGGTTATGGTTGGAGAGATATTACACCGATGTGCCGACGTTGCAAACCAGAATCCGTGATTTAGAAAATCAAGTGGCTAAGCTCACTGGTCATGAGGCGAAGGTGCAACCCTCCGACAAGAAGCAACGAACCACTGGCTCAATTCTGTTCAAGAATGTCGAGTCAGCTACGACAATTGTCAATTCGAAACTGGCATAATCTCAGCAGTCTAGCTGGTATAACCATCGCTCATTTATATGGCTCATTCATGTACTTTGTGTGCGTTATCGACCTGCTCGGTTACATAAACAAGCACTGTTGTATATGATTTGTTTTGATAAATCGAATTTGTTTAAAGTTTTAGTTGGATTTGGTTTTGATTTTAGTAATCATATTTTGGATTCGATTGTTTTAAATTAGTTACAATTGAAGGCTCTGTTGTATCTATTATAGGCAAACTGTTTTTCATTTCAACGTTTTGAAACACGATCTATATGGTAATTCGAATTGGTTATGATACACACCTACAGTGGTTATCTGCTACTTGCATGTAACTTTGACCAGTTTGGATATGATTTGGATTTTGTTTAAAAAAGGGGTTTTGTTTTATATTGAGAATTGATGCAAATCGTAACGATAACCCGACTTTTAGCCAGTCAAATCGTAAGGCAAATCGACCATGTTCTGTTGTAATGGCAGTGTATTTTTAGTCACGAATGAATGTGTAAAACAAAACGACATGCCCAGAATAAAAATTCATCTATAATTGTCTTAAACCCGATCTTGTTTGATTGTTGTTCAGGTTACGGTGATCAATGTTGTTCGATTTTGACTGTGTCATACCCAGCAATTGAAATCGATGATGATTTTTGGTTAATACTATTACACATGTTTTGTTTAGATGTATATCATAACAGCTTTCACTTATTTGGTCAAAACAGAATGAATATCGTGCTTCATTTCTACAACCTTCTTGTCGTTACTGTTGATTGAAATGATATCTATATTGCTACAACTGTGACGTATATTTGGTGTTCAAATCATATCGATTAAAGTTAGGTTGTGGCAAATCTTATCTGATATGGTTACTATCTTGTTTGATTATGGTTATTGATTACGATTATATCGTATCTCATTCGACTTGATTCAATGTCCAATTTCGTTTAATTCAAAACAGACCTGTCAAAGTTTGACCATACTTTATGGTAACTAAAGACAGAGCGTTCTTTACTCTGTTTCAATTGAATTTATTTTGATATGATATGATTTAAATGATAATTTCAATTGGATTATTAGTAATTCGTTTTGAGGATTATTAAAAGATGATTCGATTTTATTTGATTTGATTGAGATCTGGTCCTGTTGGCTATTCTTGACTAGCTACAGAATCAGATGATTCTGTAGCCAAGTCTGTGGAGTCAAATTTTTATTGTTTTCTTAATAAAATATTCTTCTAACTTGATCTTTGTGTTCTATTGCAGGCAAATTCGAATTGGCAATAGATATGATGATCAGATAGGGGATGTTTTACAGATTCTACTTGCATTTTATTTCCTTAGTTTAGGTGATTTTGGGATATCTCCCAGATTGTGTAAAACTATTTGATCTTATCCACAAGGAAGTTTTACCTTGTGAAAAAACCTATATATACTTATGATTTTTGTAATAATGATCATCCTCAGTTGTGGGAGAACAAGGATGGAATTCTATCACGCACTGGAGCAGAATTGATGTTTTGTCATAGCTTTTGCTTTTCAATATATCAACACTTTGTTCCATGTTTTGTATATCACTTTGTTTATGGTTTAGTATTACTTTTGTTATCTAAATCAAATTCAAATGATATAATTCTATTATTGTTTATCTATATCTTGTTTCTTCCAAATAGATAAAAGACATAACAGTTGTTGATTCATTTCGTGAATGATAGCTTTGTCTTCTTCATAAATTGAATTATAATATATAAGTTTTATGCATAATAGGTTTCCCTTATTGCAGGAAGTTATAATCAGAAGATTGTTATATGTCTTGTTTGTCCTGGAACATACTTCAAGAGGCAGCATAGCTGATCGTTTCCAAAAATCTTAAGGACTAAACGGTGTGAATTTCTTCCTCCAACCAGCTTAAGAAGTCATCATACACAGGGCAGGCTTGGAGCGTTTCCAGGTCAATTAGAGTGTTGTTTACTGTTTTCATTAAGTAGTTTAATATAGATGTAAGTTTTTTTAGATTTATATTAGATTGTTTAATTTCGGTAAACATATTAGATTGTTTAATTTCAGTAATGCTTGTTTCTTCTTCATAAAACATAAAAAATCAAAAAGAGATCCTTGGCTGTTCTAAGGCAGCAAACATACATGAGTTTAGCAGGTTTTAATCAAATCTGTAGGTTGTTCATAGTGTACATTTGTGAATAAGAAATATTGTAGCTAAAATTAGATAGTTGATTTGAGTTATTACAATCATAATTAGTATCTTGTAGTTAGTAGTTTATAGTTAGATTAGTGTAGTTAGTTTAGTTTGTTTTATTAGTCTCTAGTTTTCTTTACTTTAGTTAGTTTCTTTCATTTAGTTATAATTTAGTTTGTTTTATTTATTTTAGTTAGATTTCTTAGCTCAGATCATTTCTCTCTGGTTTTCATAGAAGACCTTAGAGCGGCCAACAGAGTCGTTAAACTCGTTAGGGTGGTCCATTCCAAACGGCTTGGGTTATTTAGACAACCCCGGACCGGTTCCACTCTCCCAGTTGACGGACGGTCAATTTCGCCCGTCAACATGTTGGTAACCCAAGGCTCCAATTATAAAATCCTAAAGGGACACTGACTATTGAGGTGTAGGTAACCCTAGGCCTTAGTAGATTTCCTCATTCTCTAACTCACTAATGAAGAAAAATCGGCTAAGATGAAGCAATAGATACTAAGGTGTTGCAATGGAAAGGCATTAGTTCATGCTTCAAGAAAAATGGTTTTTTGACAAGATCTAGTAGGTGAAAGCTTTTGAAGCTAGGGAAATAACATGTGCTAGTCTTCCTAGGGTTTAATCAAGCAATTGCATAATCTTGAATGTAAATGGAAGATAAATAAAAATATAACTATTCAATTAAGAAGAATTGCAGAAAATTCACTTACATACATCAAGAATTCATCAAGAAGAACCCTAGTTGAACACATCCACCAAGAACTTTGACAAAATTATCCAGAATAAGACTCCTTCAACAAGTGCACCTAAAATTTCAGCCAAGAAACCCTAAGGAAGGCGCAAATTTCAGTCATCACAAGTGTGAGTGAAAGATGATGAATAATAAGAGTGATTTTCCCCTTATTTATACAATTACAAAGACCAAAATTAGGTCAAAAAGGTCGACATGGCCTGTTACATATAATATCCAATTTCTACATTAAATGCCATAATTAAACCCTAAAATAAGTTGTAAAGGTGATGTCATGCCATATCAGGCTGATGTTAGGCCCTTTTTGGGCAACATTGGCCACCTAGAGAAAAACATTAAGCCTCTTTGGGCCTCAAGAACTTGCCACATGTGCCACTTGGCACACAACTGCCTCCAAAACATCCAAAACGTTGGGTGACTTGGGTGACGTCATGGGCCTTCAAAGACCTACATCATGGTGTAAAGGACACAACCCCCCTGGGTCTAGGCCTGCCAGGCTGCCCCTGGTGAAACGTCATCCTCTCTCTCTGGTGCAATCCCCTGATCCGTCTCTGCCCCTGGCTAGGATCTCAACATCCATCAGGTGGGATTTTAGCCCTATAGAGGTCTGAATTGATCATCTCCCCATATGTACCTATCCATCGAGTGTGGCCCTGCAACATCAACAAATACGCCCTCCATGGGCTCATAAGTCACAAGGATCATAGCAATGTTAATCACATCTAGTCATCAAGTTATTTAAAAGTGTACATGGAACCCCTTTTACTCGGACAAGTGCTCAAATACGTTATGTTATTCTACAAGCCAAGTTTGAAGGGGATGCCAGGACGTCCTATTGGGCTAATTCTCATTGGATGTGGGATGTTCCCGGGTGAAGCCAAATCCAGGCCATGTGAGTGGATGAGGTGGTAAGCGATGTTTGGGCAATGGGTGCAATGATAGCAGGGAAATGTATGGCTTACCTGTGGGTGCCTATGAAGAGGGTGAGTTGCACCTTGTCATGGATGCAAATGTTTCCAAGCTCATTCATGCCTTTTATCTTTTATTCTTATTGATTTTTCTTTCAAGAGGCTAGTTAGGGGAAACTGCCCTGGCGTGGTGACCAATGGTGGCAATGTTACCCACAAGCATTTCACAGAAATGAGAAGGTTGGCTCGTGATGAGATTCCCTCTCTTGGCTATGCCACCAAGAGCCACTACCCTGGCGTGGTGACAAACTGTCGGTAGTGTCATACCGCTACATGCCCATGGACCTAATAGGTTGGCTCGTGATGAGACCCCCTATCCTCTAACTAGGTCTTGATTTATTATTTTTGATGGGTCCCTCTGTTTCTTGTTGAGAAATTTTTTATTGCTTTCTCGGGGATCCCTGGGCGAAGCATCTTAAGGTTTCATTCTTTTGGTTTTTATCTTTTGCCAACTACTTTTACCCTCTGAGTCTTTAGCCCCTTCTTCCCACAAGACAAGGTACAACCCTTAGATATTTGGCCAACCCAATGCCTGGACCAGTGTAATGGGATGGATGAGCGGGAAAAAGATGAAAGATGGTAAGTATGGTGGGAGCGGATGATGACCTCTCATGAATCCCCCCAGTGGCAACTCAAGCCCTATGGGAACCATCTTACTAGGGCATCTTCCCATTCCCCCCAGGTGTGGTCAAGTGGAAAGGCATAAGGTCCAAGCACGCGTTAGAAGAAAAAATAATTAAATGCACATATTCAAAAGTTTTGAGGATCAGAGTGACACATACCATGATACCCAAACTCATTACCTCATGGAGCAAGACCCATCTCCGCTGTAAGACTAGGTCGATGTGATGGATGTTGTTATTGCTGACAAATTGAAGGCACTGAAGAATAAAATGATGGGCCCTCCAGGGCCATGCTCAAGTCGATCGAGCTCTCGGTACTCCATGTATAGGACCTTTGGGCCTCGAGACATAATCTCCTTAGTTATCCCTAGGCTAGGGGATAACATCTGGCTCCAACTTGGGGACATGTGCTCACCATAGAGCGCATGAGAACCTCAACATCTCTAGCATAAATTGCGACCTGCTTGATCTCAACATAGGACTATTAGCAATCATTTGGGGTGGTGATATCACCCCCGACTCATATATATATATATATAGTACAAAAAATGAAAACAAGCATATATACAAATGGAAATACAGACTACTCTAGCATGAAATGCAAATGGTATATACAAATGAATGCAAATGCCTACCTACTTACCTGCACTTACTTGTCATGTTGTTGACAGGTAGTAACGCTTGATATGTAAAGCGTTCACTGGTAACTTCAGAGCCTCTCCCTCCATGGCCCCTAGATTGAAAGAGTTTGTTCCTGCAGGACTCGTGATCTTGTAAGGACCTATCCATAGTCCATCCAACTTCTTGTGCATACCAGGTTTCTCCCTCCTCTTATCCCATAACAACACTACATCTCCTTTGACGAAATCTCTCTCTTTTGCCTTGTGATTGAAGGTGTTCTTGATCTTTTCCTGGTTTCTTTCCATTTGTCTCAGGGCGGTCCTTCTAGATTCATCCAACTCTATTAACTGGTTAATTTACCCTTGGATTGCTTCTCCATCAATAGTATATTGCTAAGCAAAACGAAGGATGGGGATTTGGAGGTTCACAGACAGTTTTGCTTCCAACCCATACACTAGTTCAAAAGGGGTCCTTCATGTTGAGGTCTTTGTTGTTATTCGATCTGCCCATAAGGCATACTTAATTTTACTATCCCAAGATCTCTTGTTTTCCCCCACAACCTTCTTGATGATATTCATAAGGTTCTTATTGCTAGATTCTGCTAATTTGTTGTCCTGTGGATAATAGTTGGAGGAATGAGATAGAACTATGTCGTACTTGAAACAGAATTCTGCTAGTGCATGAGAACTGAAAGCCTTGGCATTGTCTGTGGTAATCTTGGATGGGACACCAAACTTAGGTATGATTTGTTCCTCCAAAAAGTCTGTGACTACTTCCTCGGTGGCCTTCTTTGTGGGGATAGACTCTACCCACCTGGTAAAATAATATGTGGCTGTTAAAATCTACCTGTAGCCATTACTTGAATTGTTTTTAAATTCCCCAATGAAATCCAACCCTCACTGTTCAAAAAGAGCTTCTACCACTACGGGTTTTAGAGGTTCTGTCGAGAGTCTTGGTTTACCACTGAAGTATTGGCAAGGCTGGAAAGATTGGACATATTGGTGAGTATCGGAAAATAATGTTGGTCAATAGTATCTGACTCTTAGGATCTTGTGGGCAATAGTACGGGCTGCGAAATGTCCACCACAAAGTCCATAGTGTAACTCCAATAGTTTCTCAGCTTCTTCTTGATTGACACATCTAAAGAGAACTCCATCAGGATCCTTCCAACCAAGGCCATTTCGATTAAATAGTATTTCATAGCCTTAAGTCTCAAATCCCTTCTTTTGTAGTCCACTAGGTGATCTGGGCACGATAAATTTTTAAGCTAGTATATTATGTCGGAATACCATTCGTTATGTTCTAATTCACTGACTACCACATTTACTTGTTCACTTTCTCCCATTTGTATGGCCTCTTGGTTGCTCTCAGTCAGCATCTGCGCCAGACCCTGTCCCTTTATAATCTTGGTGGGTTTTATCTCTAAGTTATACTCTTGGATTTTGAAGACCCACTTGCCCTTAGTACTCATACAATCTTGTTGTGACAAAACATCCTTCACTATCGGGTAAGGGACATAAGCCTTGATTTTGTTATAACCCACATAGTTTATAAAGTGCTTAAGGGATTTCACTAAGGCGTAATCTTGTTTCTTAGTAATAGAATAATTTAACTCTGAATCCCTAAGTACTTTGCTCATGAAGGCTATAGGGTGTTCATAGTGGTCAACATCCTTTTGTAACAAGACACCTATAATGGTGTCCTGGGAGGCAAAAGAGAATATTATGAAATCTCGATAATAATCAGGATTGATCAAGACTGGGGCTTGGGAGATAGTTTCTTTTATGTCTTTAAAAGATTTAATGGATTTATCATCCCATCTAAACACAATTTCCTTTTTTAGTAAAGCGCTCATGGGTTTTATCCTTTCGACAAAGTTTGGGACAAATCTTCGAATGAAATTTATTTTTCCGAAAAAAAATTGTAAGGACTTCTTATTGGCTGGGGGATGTACATCCTTAATAGATTGGACCCTCTCAGGGTCTATGGAGATTCCGCCTTCCGAGGCTATGTGACCCAAAAGTTTCCCTTTATCTATCCCGAAGACGGATTTCTTAGGGTTCAAGGAGATGCCATAATTCCTACACCGCTCAAAGAAAATTCTAAGGTGTGATATGTGGTTTTTCCTCTCCTTTGATACAATTGTGAGATCATCTTGGTAAATCTCTATGATTTTCTGAATGAGATCCCTAAAGGCAAAATCCATTGCTCTTTGAAAGGTAGCACCGACGTTCATAAGGCCAAACAACATTCTTAAATACATAAACGCCCCCCATGGTGTGGTAAATGTCATTTTGAGCTAAACTTCTCTTTTAAACAAGACTTGGTTGTACCTAGAAAATCCATCCAACATGGACATTGTTGACCGCCTATTCAACTAGGGGGTCAAATCCATGTGCCATGAAGTAATGCATCATCAGATGCTAGTATGTCAAAGACAGTCTGGTTCTGCTAGGCAATTTTTGCCTCCAACACAAATTTTGTAAGCGGGATTACCGCACCCCTGTGTGGGTTAATATTGTAATAAGTCTACATGGATCATGTTAGGTTAGTTTCCTTAGGGTTTCTTTGTTAGGAGAGTTCCTTTCGCTGAGTGTTTTTTATCCTCAGGAGGTTAATGTGGCCTAACCAGCCAGGTTAATCTCCCTTGAGTTTTTCACTCCCACCCAATAAATCCTCCAAAGTGGTGAAAGACGTTCTAATGAAGTTATTCCTAGGTAGCTAGTGTTTAGGAATGTTTTAAATTACCATGTTAGACAACACATGAAATTTCGTGGAATTCCATCAAGTATAGCTAGGTTTTTTTTAAGGTTCCGAATTAATTAATTAATTCTGGGTATTTAATGTAAAACTTAGGTCCCATGATTTGCAATAGGGGTATTTGTACTCAAAAGAAAGCTAATGAGACCCCTTGCACCCGTGGACCAAGTTTCAACTCAGTCGGACAAGTTTTGCTAGGTTGTTTGTCAGCTTAGGAGTTTTTTGAGAAAACGACAATTTTAATTGCCAAACCCAGAACATGGGAAAATGTAATTTGTGTAATAATGGACCAAATCAAGTGAAGTAAGAGGCAATAATGATGAAAAGTACCCCTAAACTATCCCTAACCTTTACCTACCCCTTTTAAACCCACCATTTAATTAAAATTAATTTTTAATTATTTCCCTACGTGGAGCTCACGTCCCCTTCCCCATGTGAGCATGTAATAATCATTTAAGTTGTTGTAATAACTTGTTTTAAGTGT
>CBVK0100330647.1:0-12975 GCA_900067695.1 Picea abies
CTCACATATATGTGAGCAGGCTCACACACACACACACACACACACACACATATATATTTGTTTTATGCTTTTTATAAATTCATTAGTCCCGACTCCTGCCACAATGGATCAACATATCCAAAGTTCAAACAACTAATACAACCATGAATTGTAATGTCCCCACTTTGAGACATCATTACATTTCAGGGTATTATGATGACCAAAGGAGCCAGATGGATGTTATAGCGAGTACAGTGACTATTGAAGGATATTTTGGGGTCTGGCTTGCATCGCTCATCCTATTTCATCATTGCTTTTTATATATATAGAAAGGATAAAATTTCATGTGTTTAGGATAGGTCAATACATTCAATCTTTTTATTTTTGATCTTTTAGGTAGTTCCCCTTTCCCTTAGGTGAGTAAGTTCGATTTCTTTTTGAACAGAACTTTTAGGATTTTCCCAAATTTTTAGGATAGGTGACTAAGTTCAATTCTTCTTTATTTGAACTTTTAGATAGGTTTCATTTTCGTGAAAGTGTTTTGGTTCAGTTCTAGGAGGTGGTTTTTAGGTGATTAGGATTTGAGTTGGGATGGGGGTTTTTCAAGTTATCAAGTCATGTCCTTGTCTTTATTTTGAGTCAAAATAAGTGTCATCCTAACACATTCTGTTCGTAAAAGAGTCTTTGAGTCTACAGTCTTATTCCATTACATTTTCATTGAGTCACTTGAAATCGAATAATCTTTGGATAACATGGTTTGGGATGCAAAATCTTTTATCTTTGATCCTTAAGCTTTGTTGATCATTCTTTGAAGTCCGTCAAAATAGTCGAGTTAGAGTCTAAGAGTTTAAACTTTGGAGTCAAGTTATACATGTTACCATGTATCTTGTCTTTCATATTTTCTACCTTGTGTTGGTTGGAGGGATTTTCTTATTTCCTTTCTTCGAGTGGGTCTTCCCCCATCAACTACGACATATTTTCTCTAGGGGTTGATCTAGAGGTTGAGTACCTTGGTGCCCACAAGCCTCATTGGCAGGCTACTTCACATTCAATAACACCTTCCATCATTGGGTTTTGATTGGGTGTTTCTTTTCAATGTTTGACTTTAATGCCTTCATTCACATTGATAGGATTTTATTGGTACTTTATTGCCCATTGTCATCAATGGTGGGCCACCTTGCATCTAGTAGGGATTTTGATCAATGGTTTATGACTAGATAGTTTCTCACATGGTCGACTCCCAACTCGTTATCCCATTGTGGATATTCATGCTTAAGGTTTGTTAGTTCCAGATTCTAGGTTGCGCTCATTTGGGCATGTATAGCTTACATTCAACAAATCCTTGAAGCTTGTGCATGTGAGGCCTTAGACACAAGGGTCTTCTTTGGTCCTTCTTTATATCTTTGATCTATTCCAGAGTCTTGGGATTCTTAGAATCTCGTAGAGAGATCCTTTCCCTAGGATGCAACTACTATTAACACCCAAAATGAACTTCAAAATTCATATTGGACATCTAGTGGTGATGGTTTGTGGATACGCAATGGAGTGAACTTAACATTACAGAGTTCACCATTCAATGTCGATAGTTTGTGCATGCTAAAATCAGAGCTCGAATATAGTCATGGAGCTTTATTGCTAAGGGTGAGGGATTGGATTGGTTCTTGGTAGGTTGTTCATGGTGGGTACAATTCAAAGGCATATCATACTCATATCAGTATACAAATGGACATGTTTTCAACATATTTAGTGTTGTTTTTAGTAGGTTCCTCTAGATTTATTTCTGGCAAGTTGCTTTGTGCATACAATTGACATGTATTTTGAAGTGTGCATTGAAGGATGAAAATAGTTAGATGGACACTCTTAGATTGTTGAATTGGCTATTTTTAGGAAGTTTCTAGTTTTAGAAACTTGATATTTTTAGTGGCTGATGATTGTTTAGGGAACCCATTTTTAGAAATTTTATCTTTCTTGAAATTTGATTGCAGATTTGAATATGCTTTTGGGAGATGAGCTTGTGGTTCCAATTATCATGAAATTTCGAGATATCTAGGGTGAAAGTTGGTCAAACCTAGGTTTAAAATATATATTTTTGCATTTGCAAAGAATATGACATTTTTGGATACCCAATTTTGAGTGCAATGTAGGGGTGAATTTTGGTCAAAATTAGGGTTTTGACTATTTTTCAGGATTTGGCCATATTTATTTAGTACCCATTATTTGATGGCATGATGATCAAATTTCATATTATTTCAAGCAACCCTAATTTTTGGTAAAAAATGAGGTTTTTGATGCAATTGTGGTCTTGAGGTTACTTAGATGGTGCTCCTTGTTTATGCTTGGCCTTGTTAACTCCTGTATTTTCTTAGAGATCTAGAGGGTTAAGAGCCAGCATACACTATTTTTAGCTGACATTCAGAGATTTTCCCAGAGTTAGCACTTGAGTGAGCCAGAGGTTGGTTCCCATTATAGACAGGTACAAGACTAGTATTGTGGTTGATTTTTCTTCATGACAGAGCTAGCACAGTTTCACACGGATTTGAGAGAGATGTCTATTTATAGCAGGTGACCCTACTTTTTAGGAGATGGTGACTGGAGACTCATTTGATAGTTTTGAGCATATAGTATTGTTCCTTGCATGATATTGAGCCTGATGACACTTTTTACGGGGATCATGCAAGTACTTTCTATTTTTAGTAGGTTGATCTCCAAGCCTCAAATCAAGATTCTGAGTGTACAATCTTGATCCTTGAGACATTCTGAGTCTTTTAGACCTTTTCCGGGATGACTTGTCAGCATTTTCTATTTCTAGCAAGTAGAGCACCAGGGCTCATATGTCAATTTTGATCGCGTATTTGGAATCCTCAATGAAAATCAAATACGATGAATATGATATTCATAGACATGCGATGATATTCTATTTTTAGCAGTGTCTATTCTTGACACATGGCAGTGTTCTCCTAGTCATCTTGGACGTTTTTGGTAGTTTCCTATTTGTTAGGGCCGGACCCCTATTTTTAGCAGTTTCTATTTATAGCAGGGGTGGTCGTCTCCAAAGGTGACAAGTGGCAGGGTCAAATTCTGACATTTGGTAGTGATGCAGTGTGTGACATGTGGCAGTTGGGTGGCGTAATTAATGAGGGGTGCATTTTCCAAGGTTTAAAGAAAATAATTAAATTAATTAATGACAAGAGGGCATGTGGATGAGGTGGAAAGTCTACATGGGCATAGTTGGGTTAATTAATGTGCCTCCATTTTCCCTATTTTCTAGGGCATTGTCTTAAATGAGCATCCATTTTTCCTATTTTCTAGCTCTCCCTAATTTGTAGCACATTGTCTTAAATGAGCCTCCATTTTTCTTATTTTCTAGCCTCCACCTTTTCTCTCTCCCTATTTCTTAGCCTAACTCCTCTCCCTCTCCCTATTTCTTAGCCTAACTCCTCTTTCTCTCCCTATTTTCTAACGCATTGTCCTAATGTGCCTCCCTTTTTCCCTATTTTCTAGTGCATTCATAATTATCCCTTTCTAAATTCCTATTCTTTAGAATAATTATCCCTATTTCTCCTATCCCACGTGTGAGTGATTTGTCTCATGTGCTACTCCTTTTATTACTTAACTTCTCTTCTCCATCCATTTATTCACTTTCCAATATTCTTTATCCCTTCTACACTCTTTCCCTACACGACGCTCTTCCGATCTCACCTAACTCCTCTTTCTCTCCCTATTTTCTAACGCATTGTCCTAATGTGCCTCCCTTTTTCCCTATTTTCTAGTGCATTCATAATTATCCCTTTCTAAATTCCTATTCTTTAGAATAATTATCCCTATTTCTCCTATCCCACGTGTGAGTGATTTGTCTCATGTGCTACTCCTTTTATTACTTAACTTCTCTTCTCCATCCATTTATTCACTTTCCAATATTCTTTATCCCTTCTTCCCTCATGCGACTCACACGTGTGTCTCTCCCATGCATTTTTATCTCTCATGCGAATCTCTCACACTCATTAATCTCATGCACCTTCTCCTTATCCTCATGTGCATTGGCTATTATTATTTCATTATTATTTACACATGTGTCTCACTCACCTATTATCTCACCCATGCGCCTTTTATTTTTTCCTTGGGAAGTGTGCCCTCTCTCTTATTTATTGAGGCTCCTCATTATTCATGGTCGGATTTTTGCAGCAACAACATTCATTATTGTCTCTCTCTCTCTCTCTCTCATTCATTCTTCTTAGACTAGCTACTCTTTCTTTGTGTGAAGATAATCATAGTGCTAGTTCTTGTGCTTGTTGATGTAGTGCCATCAACCCTTTGGAAGCCATTAATAAAGAGTGTTGTTCTTATTTTCGAGCTTTCACTCTTGTTGGTGTTATGTTCTCTCTTTATGCATTGAATTAATAGTTCATAAGCATTTAGTGTGATACATCCTCTATCTTTTAAGTGGTTTTCTCTTCTATTTCTTTCATCCGTCTCACGTTAACACTGCAACATCCTTGCAAGAGAAGTTAAAACTATCTTTTCCTAACGTCTTGGTGGGGTGTTTACACACTATCCAAGACAAATTTGTTTCTTTTTTGTGTGTGTTTTTGTAGAAAATCAGATCCAAATCAACACCCCGGTACCCAGGGACTCCCCCCTGAGGTTGGCACACACCAGCTTGAATGGAGAGGAGGTTTGCATGTGACAATTGGGGCATTCTCTCCTTGAAATAGCCACTTTTCCATCGCTGATTTACACTAATATCAGATCTGATTGGAGGGTGAAAAAGTGTGCTAACAGGCCTAGAGTGAGTGCACTTTGGTTGATGGAGTCTTTATGCTTGAGGTTGTTTGCTTTGGAAGCAAGTTGTTTTTGGATTACTTGCTGTATACTCTAAGATCGTTTGCTTGGTTGACTTGCTGACTAAGTAATGGAGGCATAGGGAGGAAGATTCACCACTTTGGGATGTTCGACAACCTTTCATGTTTGACCCCACTTGATTTATCACATGCATGAGGAAGAGACTAAGAGTAATTCACCCTAGTGGTGGAAGGTTCCATGACTTTGTTTACACCTCAAGCCAAGAAGGATACATGTAAATGCCTAGAGGGTGAGCTTACTATTGGAAGAGGAAAGTTCTTGGTTGTTGAAGAATTCAATTATTCTATTTTGATCTCTTCATGAGTTCGCCCTCCTTGGAAGCTTCTATGTCTATTCTTGGTGTTACACATGTTTTTTTGGGTTACTTCACCTTTAAGCAAGCATCCATTCATGAAGGAATTCGCACCATCATATTGACCTACATCAATGGATTTCCAAAATGTGGAAACTAGAAATCAAAGAAGAAGCCTACATCTACCCTGCACAAAAGGGTTGTGTAATTTTTTCTTGCAGAGGATAGAGACCAAATCCTCAACTCAGACCCTTGGTTATAGGGAAAAGCAGGATTTTGCATGAAGCCGTGGACTCCAACATTTAATTCGACAAGACACACTCTCCATAGCTCTAGCTTGGGTAAGAATGCCAAACCTCCCCTTGCGCTTTTGGGGTTTCAATTCATTGAAGGAAATAGGAAATACAATAGGTAAATTTCATTTCAAAAGTGTCAAAACCTAGCAAAGGCACATCACTACCTTTTGTACGCATCTATGTTGACATGGAATTTAAATTTTTGTAACACCCTAGTTCTGATCCCCCAATGTAGCATTGTATATTTTAAAGTATTATTGGTCGTGGGCCAAGCGATGTAATTTGTAAACATTGTACATTGAAAAATAATAAAATGGAATACACCATCGGCTGTAGACGGGTAACGACTAGAGTAATGGGGGGCTATGATTCCACAAGAGAGGGGGCTTAATGGGGGTTTTGAGGGGTTTCCATGTGACTTGAGTCTTAAGCCATCTCCATTAATCAGTTTGTCATTTAGCCATTTATCCCTTGGACTTATTCAACACTCAATCATTGAATTCATGTAAGAGGTTGGGTTAGGAAGTCAGCCCACTCAGTTATAACTTATGATAGCATGGGTTGAGTGTAATCATCCTTGGGGAAAGAGTAAGAGTCAAGCAAGCATGGGAGGAGAGGATATTCGAGTTGGAAGGAAGAACATTTTTTAGAGTTAGCAAGAAGTGAAGAAAAACAGAGCTAAGTGTTGTAAAAGAGTGGCCAACCATAGTGGGTATGGAAGACAGCTTGCTAAAGTTGGTAATTGTGCCGAGATTGAGGTTGGTATGCCTGTGAGGGATTCGTTTTGAGGAAATTACCAAAGGGCATTTGCAAATACTGTGTGAGCATTCTTGTTGTAGATGGATTTCCTAGAGCTCCCAGTGGAGAGATTCCTGGACGGTCTGTGCTAGAACCCTGGAGGGGATGGAGATTGTCTGAGGGATTGCAGTGCAGAGAAATAACTCTCATCCCTTGGGTTGTGCAGGTTGATGGGGAAGAGAGTTGTTGGAATTGTTGTAGGAGTCACGTCAGTGTTTTAGTGGGTATTTGAGTTGTTGCAATGGACTGCAGACACCCGTAGGAGCCGCCCTTGTGGACCCATAGCCCTAGCTTGGGGGTGGCTTGCTGTAGAGAGAATTGGTGCAACAGAGCCTACGGTTGGGAGGAACGTCCTTCATCTACAACCGGTTGTGTAAAATGTTTTGAAATATAAGTGTTTTGATCATTGTGTTATTTACTGTTTAATGCTGTGGATAAATGTTGCATTTACTCTGTAATTTATATGTATGATTGTTGGGTGTGTTTAATGGTTGTTGTGCAGGTTTAAAGGGACGCAACCACGTTTTTAAATTATTCATGATAATAGCATGCTTGTATGTCATGCTGCATGTATTTTCTGCATTTAAATCGATATGTTAGTTGATTTGGTAGTAACATGGCCCAGCCAGGGGGTTGGGTATGTTACAATTTTAATAAAGGATTCCTGACGGAAATAAATTTCCTAGCAAAATACTACACTTGGACCCAGCCTGTTAACTGTGAGTAGGTTGCACTTAGATGCAGAGTTTGCTTCGAAATAGGGCACATTGCAGCTGACTGCTCCAAGAGATTTGGGAAGTTAAAAAAGCTTCTGAAGGAACCCACCTAGTGGCATGTAGCAACAGAAGATCACCATCTAATCATCAAGGAACCCTCAGCAGAAGAATCTGTCCAGCTGGCTCTGCCCTCTTGCAAGGCATTGGGTTCACTTAAATCCACTCCACCCTCTTGGGAGAACCCACCAGTGGAAAACCCATCGCCTGTCTTAGGAACATGGGAAGGGACGAAGACAAATCTGGCCCTCCCCTCTAAGATCTCCCAACTCTCTTCCCCATTATCTAGAAAGGTGAACTGGGTGAATTTGGTAGAGATTGAAGATGCAGTTGTGGAAATTTGTGATGTCTAGTACACCCTTCTTGACGAAGAGGAGAAAAGTGATGTATATCTGGAAGAAGATGAGTTGTTAGAACCAGTAACAGTCTAACAAGACCAGACAGGAATGGATTGCCGTCTCCAAAAAGAAAGAAAAAAGCAAACCCTCCTAGTAGCAACCTACATGACTATAAACTGACATGGGAATTTGCTTTAGATATGCATTGCTTCTACACTCAATTTTTTCCCAGTTTGTACAAATTTAGTCTTGTAAACCAGGTTTTGAAAGAAACTCTTGCAGAAAATAAGACTCACAGGGAGTGATTTCCCCCAACCTTGACAGCGCTGGGAGGTTCCCTCGATTGGTCTACCCTCTCACAGCCCTTTGACTCAATACAATCTAGCTGTTTCGATTAAAAAAATTGTTTAGAATAAAAGCACTAACATAAAAGCAAAAACTGAACTGTGAAGATCTGACATTGAATGCTACTTTTAACTTACTATATGGATTTCTTCTTCCCCCTCCCTGTTATCATTCTGCTTCCTCTAGTTGCTTCCTTCCCTGCTATAGTGATTTTCTTAGATTTCCAATGATATAAAAACATTAACTGTTTTTTCCAAAAGGTCTTTATTTTTGGGATCTGCATGCTTCTTCTTCTGTGGGATACGTTTTCAGGGACAGATCCTAGCCGTTTTCAAGATCCTATCTAGGGATTTGCATTTCCAGATTGCCTGCCAGGCAGATCTGGTAACTGAGGTTATAACCTTTGAAGACATTGATCTGACGTTTGAGAAGTTGAGCATTAAAATTTTGCAGGATAGGTCGAAAAATTAGTTTGGTAGCAGCAGTGGGAATGGAGAATCAGAGATGGCCCTTGCAACAAATTTTAAAGATTAATGCTGTTTTTGGAAAGTTTCCATTTCTGGACAATTTCTATTTCTGAAATTTTATGTTTTTGGAAATTTCTGTTTCTGTAAATTTATGTTTTTGGCAGTTTGTATTTCCGGAAATTTCTTTATTTTGAAATTTTCCACAATATATGTACGATGTATTGCATACTAAGGGGCTATTTAAAATTGTTTGTGGTGATGAACTTAACCCTTGGATGAAGACAAGAAGTCCAAGTGGCTCTATATCTGTGATGAAGTAAAGGGAATCATTGGTATGGCCATTTATGAAGATCTGAAGTTTCATATTCAGGATATGAATGATCCTCAAGAAGCTTGGAGCCACCTTCATGGTCTCTTTGGCAAAACCTATAATGTACGTGTTCATCAATTAGAGAATCCCTTTATCTGTCTTGATGCAACAGATTTTGAGTGGATTGAAGACTATCTTACCAAGGTAAAGCAACTAAGTACTAATAACACAACTCCAGGAATGTGGCATAAAAAATACTGATGATCAATTGGTGTATGTTTTTCTTACAAGTCTTAGAGGGCCCTATTATGTTTTTTTCTCCACATCCTATTCAACTCAAACTGCCTCAGGAAACAAATATGTTCCACCTACTTTCGATGTATTTTGTGAGCAACTCATGAAAGAACAGGATAAATTGCACCACATTGGTGAATTGGTTTCCAATAGCTCCAAAAAGCAGGGATTTGTGGCTAAACACAAGAAAGGTCCTTTGGATAAGCCACCCCACAAAGGATCGGAGGGTCTATTTCCTAGTCCTAAGAAGGGAGTTAAAGCTTCCCCATCTGAAACCTCTTCATCTTCTGCAGCTACAGAAAACAAAGATAAAGTGAAGGTTAAGGAATGCTTTTATCCTGAGTCACAATGTGGGAAGTGTTGAAATATTGTAACTGCAAAGAGTATTCTAGTTATTATTGAGTCATTATTGAATAGATCAATCCCCTTTTGTGGATTGATCATGTTGGGAATTGTAATTGACCAAATCCCCTTTTGCGGATTGGTCAAAGCCTAATTATATCATGTAAATTAAGAAGTCGGCCCCAGGCCCAATTAAAGTGGTTTTAGCCACTAAGAAGACAAGTCGGCCCTGCCCAGTGAAGAGACACCTTTCCAGTGCCTGCTAGCTAGTATAAATAAAGGAGGCCAACGCCTCATTTGTACACTCACTCAACTCACTCATCTAGTGCGCAAGTTTGAAGAAAGTTGCAATTGCCAGTTGCCAGAAGAAGGAAGAGAGAGAGGCGCATTGCTTAGTAGAGAATATTCTCTAGTGTTTGGTTTATTGTCTTGGCATTGTATTGGCTATCTATATCAAGGAAGTTTTTGCTGGGTTTTCTTCCCCATGAGGGTTTCCCAGGATAAATGTTGTGTATCTTGTGATTGTGTTTCTCTCAATGATCCTATCTATGCTATGGTTATCTAGTAAATTGAAAAGAAACCTAATATTAGCTTAAACCTTAACATGGTTTCAGAGCTAAGCTAAAGAGAGCATCTTTCACTGGATAAAGAAAAATGTCACTGTTGTACAAGAAAATTAGGGCTTTTGTTGAAGAGGAATATTAGCCTAAAAACCATCTAGAAAAGTGTGCCCTACCCTAGTGAATCTTTTGGCACTTTGATCGCACCTTTTTAGTGGATAGAACTCTCGGAGAGTGAAACCCTATTCTTCACTGGTGCCAGAAAACTAGAAGTACCAGGAAACCAAAACCAATACCAAAAGTACCAGTCCAGATTTCCGCAAGCTCAGTTTCAAGGGGTTCAATTTGGATTTTCAGAAATCTGACTACACCAGCTTACTCACCTCACCTCAGCATATCTAGCCCCTGGATCAGAATTTCAAGATTTGAAGTTTGAAAAATTAGGGTTTCCTCATAAAACCCTAAGTTGCAGTTGCAGTTTCAGAATCAGATGCAGTATCATTTGCAGTTGCAGTATCAACTGCAGTACCAATTGCAGTCACCCTTGAAGTTTTAAAAGGGGTTGGTAATTATTACTGTTGCTACCAGATGGTGCCACTACCTGCAAATGCTATCAAAGGTATGTACTCACATATGTTTAAATTGTTAAGCTTTAAAGGGTATTTGCAAGAGAAGGGACCTCTTGCCATAGATCTAGAAGGATCTCAAGATCCAACACATTTAGAGGAATAATGCAACTCAGGTTTGATTATTCTGACATGCATCTATTTGATATGACATTATTTTGATCTAGGTTGCATGTTGAATACTTGGTAGCATGTGAGCATATTGAGATAAATGCTTAATGTAATCATTTACCAGATACAACTAACATCTCCTCTAGGAGAAACTTCTTGTGTTGATTCCAGGTTACCTTGGATGAATGTTTGATCACAACACTAGAAGACTGTTGATATCATTTCGTATTGTATTTCTTACTTTTGACCCTTGTTTCAGACAAGTCACAAATGAAAGCTCTAAAGGAGCTACTGCGACGATTATTTGTGCTATTGTTATATTTACTATTATCAAAAGAGTATTATTCTTGCTTGTTGTTTTGTTGACCTTGTTTTAGGTCATAGGTGATAACCCTGAGGAAGCTATAGTGAAGGTTGCAGAAGGCAACATATTAGATGAGACATGAAGCAGACTATGTACATAACCATATACATTCATGTACCAAAGAATATGAAAAAGAAGCTATCTATTGAGATCCAGAGTATCTCATACGAAGATTGATTGTAAGGAGCAGAAGGCTCCAAAGATGACCGGACATTAGAACAAGAACTCACAGTAGACTTGTTCAAAGGATAATGAAGCTACCTTGATAGGAAACATAATTCACTTGAAGTCTGAGTCAATTTTTCATATTTAGACTTGGTATTCAACACCAAGTATACCCCATAAGAGATGATGAAGTCCTTGTAGACTTAGAAGAAATCAAGAGTAAGCCCGATCTCAGAAAGGATCAGATGAAGAGACAACTTCCAGGACTGGGAGATAGATGTCGTGAGAAGACTAGATCGTAGCTTCAGAAACTTCTAGGAGATATGAAATCTCTTGGGAAGATTCCCTTGTTTCAGTAACAGAGAAGGAAGCTAGTCAGAAAGACTAGGATATGGATTCTTCCATGAGACTAGAAGAGAAGTCAGTATTGATTTCCAAGATTGATCTATACAGATCAAGCATGTTGCAGATGTACAAAGCCTGATGTGTGTCCAGATGATTCTCCTAGCAAGAGGGAGAAGACTATGACGACACACTTACTCCAGTAATTGGAGAAATAGTTCCAGTATGTATGAAGACAACCAAAACAACCATGATTCATATATAGTATGAGATGCAGGGGGAGAAATCCCCATATTTAAAATTGAGTGGCAGTTGGTGCATTACATTAGTTGGGTCATGGGGACATGACTACAATGAAAGATAGAGTTACCTCTATGAAGGAAGAAGAGCTACCTTCAGTATAAGTTATTGAGCCACTCTCAGTTTCAGATTAAGTTGTTGCTATGATAGAATAGGAGGAGTTACTCATAGATATCAACAGCCATAGTGAGGATGAAGCAATTATTCTCAGCCTCAGAGTAGCTGTAGGTGCAGAGTCCCACTTCCAGAAGGAATAGTTGTAGAAAGATAGAAAGACTCATGTCTGCCGGATGAATGAAGCTATGTACGTGTTGAAGCAAGCTCCTAGAGTTTGGTATGGAAAAATTGAGAGTTTCCTGACAAGCTTGGGCTTTACCTATTGATATTATGGTGGCTACGACAGGTATTTACCTCCGCGTGTAAACCTGACAAGGATAGAATACTCCGAGAAGCAAGAAGAAACCCTAATGAGTTGGCAACTAACCCTAGAAGACTTGTTGGCTCAAGAAGATAATTTATATTAGGTTATTAGCCTCCAAGAGAAGAAGTCAACTACAAGCTATTAAAGAAATTGTTTCAGAGAAGGAATTGGTAAACATGGTACTCAATGGTCTTCCCAAGACGTGGGATGCATCTGCCGCAAGCAAGAACACAAGGAAGGAGCATTCGACATTTGAAGAACTTTGGACTTGCTGTGCTCAAGAAGAATCAAGGATCAGTGCAAAAGAGAAATCCCAAAAGAAGTATGATGATCAAGCCTTCACAGTAAGATTCAAGAATTTCAAGAACAAAAGGAAGTTTGGTTCAAGGAGGAAGCCAAATCAAGAGAAAGACATTTCAGAAGTACAATGCTTCAACTGTCGAAAGTATGGCCACTACAAGAATCATTGTCCTGAGCTAAAGAAACATGAAGCATCAGTTGCCGAAGAAAAGGAACCTACAAAGAAGACTAAGCAAGATGAAAGAGACTTCTTCTTCTGAAGGTAACAATACTCTTCTTAGTTCTTGTACATATCTTGTTTGCATCGTCTATGTACATATCTTGTATATCTATCTCCTGGAAGATAATGTGTTCCAAGAAGAACTATACCGATGGAAGAACAACAAGATAAGGATTGATATCATTAGATAATACATGAAAGAATGAAATACATCAAACAAATCATGTGGAAGCTATTGCAAGATAAGTTGAATCAATCATGAATAGACTTAGAAGAAGCAAAGACAGAAAGAAGTCAGCAATCAAGAGAAAATTGGAGAAAGACTTATGACGTTTTGTAGAAGACAACAAGACAAAAGCGTGGACTCTGTTAGACAGAGAGAGCCAATTATATATTGCAGAAGACAATAAGGATGCAGACAGAAGCGTGGACTCTGTTAGACGGAGGGAGCTGATTATATGCACTCATACAT
>CBVK0100330656.1:0-13984 GCA_900067695.1 Picea abies
CCTCCTCACCTACCAACTTGGTGAATAGTTCATTTCAGGGCCAGTGAGCCGCTCTTGGTCTTCAGGCCAGTAAAGACCAAATACGGTATTGGTTCAGTGGAAGTTAACGCTAGCATTCCAGGTTCCTTCCACCACCTTTCATCAGCCATCGTGGTCTCTTTTCAGCACATCCCCCTCCCAGTAGTCATGCAACACATATACATAACATTATTTACATTCGTTGACCTTTTATTCAAAGGTCCATCAAATCACACATTCACCTCTTTGAGTTTTCCATAGTTCTTTGCCATTATAGTTATTTTTACAGACTGGGGGAAACAGGGTGTTACAGCCATCCCACACGGTTCCAAAATGTTCTGATTTCAGCAAATATTAAAAAAATTTAATCAGTGCCTCAAGCTCTAAAACAAACAGAACTTTGGGAACATCTTTGAGGCCCAAAGGAATCTAAATGATCAAATGGAGCTCCTTCAACTCCAAATTAGAAATCAGGGTCTTACGATCGAACTCAAAGAGCAGGAAACTTTAGTCAAGCAACAACTAGAGGAAAGGAGGAATCAAGAGGAAATTTTTTGGAGGCAAAAGTCTCAAATAAAGTGGCTTCAAGAGGGGGAAAAAAATACCAAGTTCTTTCATCGAGCAACCATCCAATGGAGGCACATCAATCGAATCACACACTTGGTCATGGAACAAGGACAAACATTACAAAAACATGAAGATCTCGAGCAGGAACTGGTCTCTTACTACCAAGACCTATTGTCTGAGCCCCACAATGACATATCTCCTGCAATAGAAAAGATCACACAACACATTCCAGACATCATCACTTAGGAACGGAATGAATCCTTATCAAGATCAATCACGATTGAAGAAGTAGACCTAGCTTTGTAATACACTCCTGAAGGTAAAGCTCCTAGTCTGGATGACTTCACGACGGATTTTTCCCACTTCTGTTGGCCCATGATACAAGAGGAGGTTTGGGAAATTATTGAAGACTCTCGCATCTATGGACAGGTTCTCCCTTCCCTCAATGCCACTTTCCTAACCCTCATTCCTAAAGAAGAACGAGTCACTCACCCCAAGAAGTTCAGACCAATTTCTCTCTCCAATGTTATTTATAAGTTGTTAACAAAAGTGATTGCCCGATGCCTCAATCCCATCCTTCCCTTCATCATTTCTCCCAAACAGTTAAGTTATGTGGAAGGAAGGAAAATTCTGGACAACGTCATCCTTGCGCATGAATTCATCCACTCCCTCCAAAGTACAGGCACTCCAGGTATGTTACTAAAGATAGATCTCTCTAAATCCTTTGGAAAATTAAGCCGAGCTTACATGAAATATGTTCTATTGGCCTTTGGCTTTTCCCCTGAATGGATAGATTGAATTCTAAATCTCACTTTCTCTACTTTTTTCTCCATACTAATAAATGGTGTTCCTTCCCACCCCTTCTCACCTTCTCATGAAATACGACAAGGGGACCCCCTGTCCCCTTTCCTTTTCATCATCATGGTAGAAGGTTTAAGTCATTACATTAAAGAGTCTATAGATGGAAAATCCCCAATGTGACTCCCCCTACATGGCTTATATCCCCCTGTCTCCCACAAGAATTTTTTCGATGAAACCTTAATGCTAGGCTCCCCAACTGTCCGAGAAGCACTGGAAATCCTCCTTATTCTTCAAACTTAGTGGAGAGGTGTCCTACAACCTAGTGTAAGGGAGATGTAGTCACATTACAACATAATGTAATGTTAAATTAAAAAATTTTAAAAATACAAGTCGACCCAATTACACTTTGAACAATCACATGTAAGTCAACTCCATTACACACACACATATCTATATATATATATCAAAAAATATCAATTATCCAACCAAAATAAACATGCACTTTCTATGGAGAGTGAAGTTGTCTGAGGAGAAGCTACAGGATATATCCAACAAATACCTTGTGTTAAATATCTTAATATGGTGTGCACATATGCATTAGATATATTATAACTCGAAGCATAACTAATACTTCTTTGAAGTTATACATGCACTTCAAATTTTAAGTGTTCACGTCAATTTCAAATATAATTTCTTGGTAAAATACAAATATGTACTTTTTAAGTTCCAAGTCAAATACATGAAAACATACAATTAAAGAGGTCGTTAGTGAAGAAAACTTAATTTCTTAGAATAAGATAATCCTTAGTGATAAAAAAATAATTTCTTAGAACAATGATAGCAAATTGCAAAATATTTTAAGAAGTTGTTTTCATGTAATTGTATTAACCAGATGCATTGATTTCGGCGTACATGTCAATTTCTAATCCCTATGTAGAGACTTGATTGGATAAAGTAGGGTGAAATATCATGTAGATTAATATAGATTGTAGTAGATTCATTAATTTTAATTTAATTAGATTAACCAGATGCATTGATTTTAGAATATATTGATTTTAAACTGACTTTAATTGTATGTTGTGGTATTTCTAAGAATTGCATGCATTGATTTCTATGTAAATGCATTTCTTTTAGTGTTTCAGCATTAGATTTGGTGTGTGTTGCATCGATTTCAATATTTCAACCAATCTGCGTTACCTCTTGGGAACAATGTTGGAAATGCCATATCGAAAAAACCCAAAGTGTTATACTCATTGATTGAAGATGAGCCAATGTCATGCCAATTAAGAGGGGGTTAGTGATGAAAATCTAATTTATTAGAATAAGAGGAGCATTGAACTACATGCATTGATTTCCATGTACATGCATTGCTTTTAGTGTTTCAATATTAGATTTGGTCTATGTTGCGTTGATTTCAATATTATCTTTATTTCATATAGGGCTCCTCTTATTCTTAGAAATTAAATGAATTGTACATGCAGTGCTTTTAGTGTTTCAACATTAGATTTTGTGTCGGTTGCATTGATTTCAATATTTACTTTCTTTTAACAATCCATAAGTCACAAATATTGGAGTTGGAGAAAGCTACTATTAATATTGGGAAGCAAGAGAAACATGGTATGTCACTTATGTAATATATCGAGTTAAATTTTTAAATGGTCTACAATTTCAACCTCCCTTTTCATATGATTGATATCAAAAGATGGCAAAACTATCATGTGTGATTATAAGAAAAGCAAAAGAAGATAGATTGAGATTGATCACAACGTAAACTATTTGTAATTGATTACATTCTTATTATTCACATTTTTCATCATTCAACATTGTTACTTTATTTCTATTCAACTTATTCCTCATGTAACTCTTGAAGTATACTTCTGAATAATACTCTCTCTATTCTCAACAAACTGAGGAAACCAATTAAATTGAAAATGATCAAATTCATCTTAGACATACACATATACTTAATCTTGATCATCTACAAATTGTGTCAATATACTAAAAACTTAAGAAGATATATTGACATTGATCCTTCTCGATAATACTCTCTATACTTTCAACCAACCGAGGAAAGTGAGTAAAATTCAAATGATCAGATTAATTTTAGACATATACATATACATATTGTTGATCATCTACAAATTGTGTCACTGTAATAAAAATAAAAGAAGATAGATTGACATTGATCCTTCTCGACAATACTCTCTATACTTTCAACCAAGGAAAGTGAGTAAATTTCAAATGATCATATTAATCTTAGACATATACATAATGTTGATCATCTACAAATTTTGTGTCACCGCCCACAAGTGAAACCATCCTAGATCCATCTTAACCCCAGATCTATCAAACACTGAGAGGGATCGAATCTCTCGAACTTTAAACTTTTTCTCAAACAAATGAATTGATATGTGTACACATTTTCCTTTCAAAACATATATATAGCAATACAAGATTTTTCCTTCCACTTATCTTTTATATATATAAATACACCTACTCTTCTCTTTACTATAAGTCTCGTGTGGTGGAAGTCACCTAAATGAATATTAATATAATAAAAACATCCAAACAATGATAATTAAAAGTGCTAATCACAAATTTCCTTATGTTTTCAGTTCAAGTCACTTCAAAGTTATCATTGAAAGAGTACCCACGTCTGGTACTCTTTCAAAGAGGACCCACAGTGATCCGATTCGTCATTCGATTCCGACAATGCTCAATGCATGTGCTACTCATGGTGATCCGATTCGTATCTATAAATTAAACCCAAATGAACTTAAACCTGTGACTCCCCCCAACTCCCCTGACCAACTCCCTTAAAGTGCAAACTTCCCCTGCAAAATCCTCGAGATTTTGATCTTTTTCATGTCGTATTATCTGTTAATTTTAGAGCCATGACTGGGAGCTCATCAGAAAAATCTTCCTCTGTCTATGCATTCACAGTCAAGGTGATTTTTATCTTCATATTAATTCATTTTGAATTCATTTCTCTACTATTATTATCTGTAAACCCATTTGCATAAGATATCCTGAAGCAATAGTGTTAAAGTTTATGCAGGACATCATGGGTAATGACGTGGATCTCAACATCTACAAGGGAAATGTTTTACTCATTGTCAACATTGCCTCCCATCACTCTCAACAGTAGGTCACCCCTGAGCTGGTACTAAGCTCCACTGAGCAAGGAATCCTAGGATAGGCAAGGTCAACGGGAATACACACAATTACTAAGGAAGGATTCTCTCCCAGGATTCACTTATGCCCACTGCTCATAGAGCCTCATTCCCCACATGCTTGTCCCACCCCAGGAGTATACACATTCATTGTCACCTAGATAGTCCTTCGGTTGCTAAACCTCCCTTGCCTTGGGCTTCAACAACAGACTGGAATGGAAGTCTCTGAGCTCTATGGCAGCTACAGGACCCCCTCCAGGAGTTCTCACTTCCTCCGTGCACTCTCTCACCTGGAGAGAGTCACCCACAGGCTTGGCAACCTGCCTCTTCAACCGTAACCACCTCCCCCACCTAAAGCGAGTGTTACACACAGGTCAGACAACATGTTTTCCTAAACTCGGTTTCCAACACAGTCGGGCAACCACGAAGCTCAACATGACCATACATTGGCCAGTAGGCCACACACAGTCAAGCCCCACACAACTACAACATCCAACTAGGAACACAAACACGGGCTTCCCTAAACTGGTGATAGACAGACACTACAACATAGCAAGGCTCAACAATTACAGGACATTCAGTTTTCCCAACAAGCCATACAGGACAAACTCATGTTTTTGAGTTCAGGAATGTGTAGGAGTGTACAGTGACCCCATGCAGAGACTTTCATGGTTCAGGTAAGGTTCCCCTTGAATAACACTAAAAAATGGAGGTCGATCTTGGACACCCGTGAACTCAGACGGAGGCTGGAGAATGGAAGGTCTAACCCGCAACACGGCTCACTTCTCTGGTTTTAACTACATGTGCCCAGGTCGACACCTGTCTCTTTGTGGCTGCATGATCTCCATTTTTCACACATTCCCCCTTCCAAGAACTTAGGATAAAACATAAACATTTACACATCTTTTGGAATAATATTTAATGATTATCCCCAATGTCTTAAGCTCCTAAGCTTAGCCCTTCTCCCAACCTTTCATCCCCCTCTCCCTTACCCAAACTTTGTGGAAGCTTAGTCCCCCATCACTCTTTATTCGTGGTTGATCCACACGCAGAGATGTTTTTATATTAATAATGTGCATCATTACATGTACAAAATCATTCTCCTAGCCTTCAACACTTAGGCTCTCTAGCCTAATAAACACATAAGCCCACCAACTCATATAAACTTGGCTCACCAGCCTACAAAACATGATTACAATTCATAATACAACTGGGGTACGTCCTTGGGGTATTACATGACCTATGAGGGTTTATTCAACTTGTCATGATAACAACGACATAACCCAAAGACTCTAGACCAAGGCCAAACTAACTTCATCTTATTCAAATCAAAATTTGAGTTATGACTATAGCAAGAAGACATAAAAAACTATAACTTATGAAACCCTATAACTCAAAGAGAAAAACTGACATGAATTTTTTACCCTTACAAATCTATGTGTTAACAGACCTTTCTCATAATAAAAAGGGATGTAAATTTCTTAATACTCACAATATCCAAAACTACATCCAAATTTGAGAGAATATTAATTACAATGAGCTAATCAATGATCACTAAAGCTCCATTTGGCTTTGCTTTGCTCCCTTTAACTTTTTACATAGCAGGTAATCAACGTCTTTATTACTATTTCAAGGAAGAAATAAAATTAAATTAAAATTGGATATTTCTTCCATGATTGACCTTGTTATGATATATAATTAAATTCACACAACTATAATCATCAAATATTACAATAAAGAATCTTGAGGAGTTTTGCATTCTAATTATGGATCTAAGAAGATAAATTAAGAAATCTCAACCACATCTCCTCATAGACTTCCAATGCACAACAAATATTAAGGTGACGTAGACAAAAAAAAAATCCTTCACTACACATAATGTGTGCATGTACATAATTATATCTTTTAACTTTCAGTTTATCATAAAAGGAAAAATAGTGTTTGAGGGAGAACCATGGCTCACGTGAAGACAAATATGATAGTGAAATTCAACTTCTTATTTCATGTTATATTACAAAGGTAGCTTGTTAGCTAAGTAATTAGAATTCTTGAGTAGAAGCTTATAAGTAGCAGATGCATATGTATAGGTTGGAATGTTATTGCACTGAGAGGTTCCCTACAACCTAGTGTAAGGGAGATGTAGTCACATTACAACATAACGTAATGTTAAATTATTTTTTTTTTAAAATACAATTCTACTCAATTACACTTTGAACAATCACATGTAAGTCAACTTCATTACACACACATATCTATATATATCAAAAAATATCAATTATCCAACCAAAATATACATGCACTTTCTATGGAGAGTGAAGTTGTCTAAGGAGCAGCTAAGGGATATATCCAACAAATACCTCGTGTTAAATATCTTAATATGGCATGCACATATGCATTAGATATATTATAACTCAAAGCATAACTAATACTTCTTTGAAGTTATACATGCACTTCAAATTTTAAGTGTTCACGTCAATTTCAAATATAATTTCTTGGTAAAATACGAAGGTGCACTTTTTAAGTTCCAAGTCACATACATGAAAACATACAATTAAAGAGGTCGTTAGTGAAGAAAATTTAATTTCTTAGAATAATATAATCCTTAGTGATAAAAAAATAATTTCTTAGAACAACGATAGCAAATTGCAAAATAATTTAAGAAGCTGTTTTCATGTAATTGTATGAACTAGATGCATTGATTTCAGCGCACATGTCAATTTCTAATCCCTATGTAGAGACTTGATTGGTTAAAGTAGGGTGACATATCATGTAGATTAATATAGATTGTAGTAGATTCGTTAATTTTAATTTAATTAGATTAACCAGATGTGTTGATTTTAGAATATACCGATTTTAAACTGACTTTAATTGTATATTGTGGTATTTCTAAGAATTGCATGCATTGATTTCTATGTACATGCATTTGTTTTAGTGTTTCAACATTAGATTTGGTGTGTGTTGCATCGATTTCAATATTTCATTTTTTTCATACAAGGCTACAATTTCGTGGTTGCAACCAATCTGTTGTACCTCTTGGGAACAATGTTGGAAATTCAATATCGAAACCCAAAGTGTTATACTCATTGTTTGAAGATGAGCCAACGGTGTGCCAATTAAGAGGGGGTTAGTGATGAAAATTTAATTTATTAGAATAAGAGGAGCATTGAACTACATGCATTGTTTTTAGTGTTTCAATATTAGATTTGGTTTATGTTGCGTTGATTTCAATATTATCTTTATTTCATATAGGGTTCATCTTATTCATAGAAATTAAATGCATTGAACTAGATGCATTGCTTTTAGTGTTTCAACATTAGATTTTTTGTGTGTTGCATTGATTTCAATATTTCCTTTTAGTAATTTAAACAATAGAAAATTGTAATTATAATTTAAACTGTTTATAGGTTCTTTGCACTCCATGGCAATTCTAACTGGTTCTGGCACTCGTCAAACTTCTTCAAACACAACGTGCAGACAACCAGAATTTGTCAGGCCATCTTTCCTTAACAAATTCCACACATTCAAAACCATTCTGATTAAAAAAACGTTTCGATTTCACGAATTTTTTGAGCTCTACTTGGCGATGTAACTTTCGGGTGATAGCCCCCTCTTTCTTGGTTCCCAACCCATGCGATCACAGGCCCTGACCAAACGCTAAACTACTATGGCGCTTCACGACTTCGCGTTTCAGGAGGTTTCAAAACTTAACAACACTATCCCTCGAGTTTCGATTACCAAACTTGCGAAATCGGGTGGATCAACGGTCCATGTCTACATGACATCCAATAGTTGGAACCCACTGTGGTCTTTCCATCCTTGAAGTTTTTGGGATTTCGGGACTTCGGACCTTGGGAGTTCCCACACTTGTTTCCTTCCAACATTTCGACATCCGAAATTCCGATTTACTTTACCCTCCGGGCCCACATAGTACAACTATCACCAACTAAGGCGGTGGCACGTGGCAGGTCTAGGAAGGTCCATGTCACCTTCGACAATGTCATAGGGTCCCACCACATTCACTTTTCTTTTCATAACTTCAGGTTTCGAGAGTTTGTGCATCAACACATCTCACTTTCTCCATAGCCGAAATCGTGATTTACTTTCTACTTGATCCAATGGTTAAGTTTTCTTCCTCTGATCTATGATGTAGATCATTTCAGGACTTTGGAGTTTCAGGCATTGGGAGTTCGTTCATCCACACATCTTTCTTTTCCCAATAGCCGAATCCCTGAAAGGTTTCCAGGATAACTCTTCTGCACCTTCTCTAGATCTGATGGTCGTGAGGGATATCCTTTCCTCCCGATCAGATCCAACGGCTCCAACACTTCATTCAATGAGCTGTCTCTCCCTCTGTGGCCAAATACCACACCAACTGTGGTTTTATAATACCACCACACCTCTTGAGCTTTGTAACATGGCCAATCATCCCCTTGCCACTCAGGAACATTATAGGGTCCAAAATTGGTTCTTCCAAACACAATTTCCACTCGAAACCTCGGGTCCAACGACCACTTATCCAACCCATTCAGGCTCAACGTTGAAACCTCGGCTCTGATACCAAAATTTAACATCCCCGACCACCAACAGGTCGGCAATACTACTGACACAACCTTAACTTAGCCTTTAAGGCTAAGATACCAAACTGTAACATCCCCCGAGTTGTCAACCCACACCAGGATTAATGCTACTGCGTAATAACACTTACATAACATGCATTTAAATGAAGATTATTGACTTAACACAGAGTAAGTACATAATTACTGCTAACATTCATCATCAAGGACATTAACAATAATTCATATGTTCAACAGAATACATGATAACATATAAGCATCACATGCATGCATAACATATATTTAAGCAATAGCTAATACTTATCTTTTGGAATGATGGTAACACCACCAATTGTGTGCAAACCTTCCGCAAACCTCCCAGCCTTAGACCGCATTGCCCATCACTCTCAGCAGTAGGTCACCCCCAAGCTAGGACTAAGCTCCACCGGGCAGGGAATCCAAGGCTAGGCAAAGTCAACGGGAATACACACAGTTACTGAGGAAGGATTCTCTCCCAGGAGTCACTTACGCCCACTACTCACGGATCCTCATTCCCCACATGCATGTCCCATCCCAAGAGTATACACCTTCACTGTCACCTGGACAATCCCTCGACTGTTAAACCTCCCTTTCCTTGGGCTTTAGCAACAGACCAGACTGGAAGTCTTCAAGCTCCATGGCAGCTACAAGACCCCCTCCAGGAGTTCTCACTTCCTCAATTCTCTCTCTCACCTAGAGAGAGTCACACATAGACTTGGCGACCTGCCTCTTCAACCGTAACCACCTCCGCCACCTAGAGAGAGTGTTACACACAAGCTAGACACCATGTTTTCCTCAACTCGGTTTCCAACACAGTCGGGCAACCACGAAGCTCAACACGAACATACACTGGCCAGCAGGCCATACGTAGTCAAGCCCTGTGCAACTACAACATCCAACTAGGAACACAGACATAGGCTTCCCTAAAATGGTGACAGACAAACACTACAACATAGCAAGGCTCAACAATTATGGGACATTCGGTTTTCCCAACCAGCCATACAGGACAAACTCATGATTCTGGGTTCAGGAATGTGTAGGAGTGTACAGAGATCCCACGCAGAGACTTTGATGGTTCAGGTAAGGATTCCCCTTAAATAACACCGAAAAACAGAGGTTGATCATGGACACCCGCGAACTCAGATGGACGCTGGAGAATGGAAGGTCGAACCCCCAACACGTCTCACTTCTTTGGTTTTAACTGCATGAGCCCAATTCGACACCTGTCTCCCTGGAGTTGCATGCTCTCCATTTTGCACACGATCCCCCTTCCAGGAACTTAGGATAAAATATAAACGTTTACACATCTTTTGGAATAATATTTAATTATTATCCCCAATGTCTTAAGCTCCTAATCTTATCGCTTCTCCCAACCTTTCATCCCCCTCTCCCTTACCCAAACTTTGTGGAAGCTTAGTCCCCCATCACTCTTTTTTCATGGTCGGTCCACACGCAAAGATGTTTTTATATTAATAATGTGCATCATTACATGTACAAAATCAGGCTCCCGACCTTCAACACTTAGGCTCTCTTGCCTAATAAACACATAAGCCCACCAACTCATATAAACTTGGCTCACCAGTCTACAAAACATGATTACAATTCATAATATAACTGGGGCACGTCCTTGGGGTATTACATGACCTATGATGGTTTATTCAACTTATCATAATAACAAACACATAACCCAAAGACTCTAGACCAAGGCCAAACTAACTTCAGCTTATTCAAATCAAAATTTGAGTTATGACTATAGCAAGAAGACATAAAAATCTATAACTTATGAAACCTTATGAATCAAAGAGAAAAACTCCTTTCTTGTAATAAAAAGGGATGTAAATTTCTTAATACTCACACTATCCAAAACTACATCCAAATTAGAGAGAGTATTAATTACAATGAGCTAATCAATGATCGCAAAAGCTCCATTTCGCTTTGCTTTGCTTTGCTCCCTTTAACTTTTTACATAGTAGGTAATCAATGTCTTTATTACTATTTCAAGGAAGAAATAAAATATATTTCTTCCATGATTGACCATCGTTCCCATATTTCTTCATGATTGAGGTGAAGACAAATATGATAGTGAAATTCAACATCGTTACAACATCGTGAAATTCAACATGAAATTCAATATTACAAAGGTAGCTTGTTAGCTAAGTAATTAGTCAGTCACTCACTCAATGCATCCACGACTAATTAGTCAGTCACTCATTGCATCCACGACTAATTAGGCATCCACTCATCCAATTCGTCATCCGATTCCGACTCACTCATTCGTCATTCGTCATTCGATTCCGATTCACCGTGATGGAAAGTTAATTCGTCATTCGATTCGTCATTCGTCATCCGATTCCGACTCACTCGCTCACAGTGATCCGATTCACCGTGATCCGATACAGTGGTGGTGGAAAGTTGATTGGTGATCCGATACAGCCATGACCAATTCAAACGCGCGACACCCCAGACCAATTCAAACGCGCGACACCCCTGAACAACTCCCTTAAAGTGCAAACTCCCCGTGCAAACTCCCTAGTATCAAACCAAGAGTACGTCCTCGAGATTTTGATCTTTTTTTTGAGATTTTGATTTTGATCTGTTAATTTTACAGCCATGACTGGGAGCTCATCAGAACAATCTTCCTCTGTCTATGACTTCACAGTCAAGGTGATTTTTGTTAAATATAACGTAACCTCAACAGTCTGACTGTACACTACCCGTTGTACTGGACAGTTGTACTTTCTATTTTTGTCTTGCTTGAGCCTATTTAGCTCAGCCATCTCCCATTGCATTACACGGTGTACGTAACCTCTTTAGTACTTCTTCATACATTTCAATATACTGTTCTATTCTTTTCTCTTTGCATTTCTCTTTGCTTCACAATTTATCATGGTATCAGAGCTTCAGAAGTAAGCCTCTTCACACAGTCCGAAGAGCAACACGATCCTCACAGTACAGAGCTTCACGGATCTTGAGAGCACGCGACACAGTCTCTTTCACAAGGTTTGGAGAGTTGTCTGTAATACTCTTAAAAGATCGTCGTAAGAAGCTTGCAGAGGAAGCAGAGCGTACAACGCTCGAAAGATCCAGGATGAAGAGAACGCAGAAGAAGAAACTTTAAAGATTCAACACATTTTTTCAAAGAACCGTCAAAGATTGACGAAGAAGAGCTGCAAAACGGAAGAACGTGTAAAGAATACGAAGGAAACGCTCAAAATCGTTAAAGATTGCTGCAGAAAGCAGCATCGTTTAAAGTTTTCTTAATTTCGCTCAAATCTGTCAAGATTGAAGCAGAGAATGAAGAATTCGTGAAATTCTTTCAAATCTTTAAAAGATTCACAAATTTTTTCTTCCACAGGAGAAAATTCCGTCGAATTCAGCAAAGATCGCATTTAATCTGCAAAGAACAACCATTAAGTCTGTAAGATTCATCTTGCAAACGGATCCAGAGCGGGAAACCAGTCCAGAAGGGACGAGGAGAGGGCGAAAAAGGCGAAAGAGTTTCAGTCGTCAGATCTTCCGCAGAGGATCGACAGTCATTGGATCAGCGAGAAAGTGCACGAGGTTTAATCCTCTAGAGTGCATAGGAGAACTTTTGACTTGAAAAGTCCTGACATCATCTGGACCGTCCATCAAGAGACACGTGGCGATATCTCGGCATTTCGTGACTCCCAGGTGTAAAGGTCAGAAGACTATCGTGAGAATTTGCGAATCGTGAAATCACGAGTCATTCTGGACCGTTGGATCAAGAAAGATCATGAGCCATCGATCTTATCTCGTCGCAAATTGGGAATCAGGAGTTGGAAGTGTAAAGGTGATTGCACTCCAAAAACTCCAATACACGATATCGTGAAATCCCGAGAGGACTTGTGAGTCGTCCATCTTAGAGGACAGGTGGCAGTAGATCCAAGCCATCACTCCATTGGCATATCGAAGTTCGCGGTTTTGAAAGACCGTCATAACAAGACTTCAAAAATCGCGAAATCGCGATACGCGAAATAGCGATAAAGTCTCAGCCGTCCATTTGACTGGACATGTGGCGGACATCAAGGAAACCGTCGACATTTCGGCATTCGGGGTTTCAAGTTGACAGAGAAGTTGTGTCAACAGAGCATCGCAAACCACGATATCCTGAGGTTGAATCAGGACCGTCCATCTTTCAAGGATGTGTGGCATAAATCCGAGGACTCGGGAAAAGTCCCGAAAGGACAACATCATTAGAAAATCGGAGATCGGGGAATTGAGGAATCAGAAAAACTCGACATCAGAACTCGCGAAATCCCAATTCACGATATTCCGATAAGATCTGGATTGTTGAATTGTCCAAAGGCAATTTTTTGCATTTCGGCAATTTGAAAGACAAAGAAAGGGAAAAGCCCGTAGCAACTTAACATTAAAGCGAGTGGTCACATTGCAAGGAGACTAAGGGCCAATTCAAGCTTGATAAGCTCCCTTCGACCATCGACACATCGACCTTTCAGCCATTGGAGGTAAATACGAAATTTCCCTCTATATTTTTTCTACAATTTTTTTTTGTATGGCGTTGTCTAGCAAAATTAGGACCAACTCAGGGTCCAATTCTACTGGGAAAGAACTATGAGTTCTGGTATCTTCGAATGAGGTCGTTCTTGCAAGCACAAGAGTGCTGGGAACCAGTGGATCTTGGATATGTGGAACCGGATCCAGCCGCCCTCGCTGCCATGACAAATGCGCAAAGAACTGCTCAGGCAACATTGAGGAACAAAGAAAATAAAGCAAAACTCTAGATTCAAAACTCTGTGGATGATTCAATTTTCTCGAAAATCACAGGCGCTGGTGAGATCGGAAGAGCGGTTC
>CBVK0100330664.1:0-11090 GCA_900067695.1 Picea abies
AACAGTTGATAAAAAATAACGTTTTTGTTTAAATTGAGATTTCTATGCTCATTTCTAACTTTTGACATATAATCTTGTAATGAATGTCTCATACTATAGTGAATGTGTTAATTTTCTCTCAAGGCAAGCCAAGGTATGGAACTATTTGAAAAGGTTGACTCTGTAGCTCATTATAATTATCAAGATTCTAATTGGGGCCCTTTAAATTTTGTAAAAATTTAGGGGGAGTTGTTGGGGCCCAACACAACCCAACCTCGGCTGGGGGGAACCATAATATTATTGTGGCCGTGAATTATTTTACTAAATGTGTTGATGCTATGCCTACCATTAAATCTGATGGTAAGATTGCAACATTTTTCGTATTCAATCAAACTATAGCTTGGCTCGGAATCCGAAGAGAGATTTTCATTGATCATGGTAGTCACTTCCAGAATGAGATGATGATAGAGTTTCCATCGAAATTGGGGTTTACGCATTTTCATTATTCCCCTTGTTATCCCCAGGAAAATGGACAACTAGAGGCTATGAATAAATCTCTAAAGACCAGTTTGCAAAAAAATGTCAGTCAAAGTAAATCTAACTAGAATGTGATTCTTTACCTTGCAATTTGGGCATACCGAACCATGGTAAATACTTTCAACATTTTCTCACCATTTCAATTATTATATGGCCTGGAGTCTATTCTTCCTATTGAATGAAAAATTCCTTCTCTTAAGTTGGAAATCGAGCTCCTACCTGACATGACCGATCTCAAAGAACCCCTCGTACACCTAGAGCACCTCAATGAGTAGTGTCAAGATGCTTCTAAGGATATCAAAGAGAATAAATGATGTTTTAAGGTCTAATACAATAATTTTGTCTATCCCCAACAATATGTTGAGGGTGACTTGGTTCTCTTTTATGACCTAGGCAAGGAACCGTTGGGGGCAGGAAAGTTCAGCCCCATGTGGCATGGTCCTTATATTGTGTGACGTGTCCTAGAGAAAGGAGCATACAAATTAGAATATTATGATGGGAATGTGCTAGACAAGCCCATAAATGGGCTCTACCTTAAAAGGTATTATGCTGGAGCCCTTAAACTCAGGCATGAAATTTGTATATTAGTGTATATACTTATTTTTTCTTTTGCATCATCAGATTTATTATTGAGTTTTCCCTTGTTTGGAATATGTCAATGATGTCTTTGGTATACTTAGGATTTGTAGACAGTGCTATTTTTCATACACGGAACTTGTCTTCTGTCACTTGGGATATCTATTCACCTGAGGGACAACTGGTGTCTTCAGGTGGCATTTTTCTGGAGCCATCAATGAATAATGTGGTTAAGTATAGTGTCATTATAGAGATATTACACAATGTCATTTCATATGGTGTTCAATCTTTAGAATTTTTCCTGGACTCCCAATTAGTTGTATGTTAGTTGAACAACAATTATCATGTCAAAGATCCTACTTTACTCCGATGATTCCTATGGGTATGATTTTTTGAACGATACTTTGATTTTTTTACTTATAATGACATCCCTAGAAGTTATAATCAAGTATCTGATGCATATGATAATTACATTTTAGATTGGATTTTTTCACATAACTAATTAAAGAAAAAAAAATTATACATTCATCCATTGTAACATATATAAGTTGAGTCAAAGACTAATTGTTTTTTTTGTTTTCCTTTAGCAAATTGAAAAAAGAAAAATGAAATATATAACAACCATTTTTTATTTCCCTATGGACTAATAGTGCAGTGAAAGACCTAGTTTGAAGTGGTTTTGTCCATGATTGTTTACCAGATTTCGAGAGTCGTATCGCCCATTTGTGCCTCCAGTAGGTATATTTTGTCACCGACATATAGGATAGGTTCTCACCACACTTTTCATTTCTATATTTTCGCATGACCGTGATTCATATTCCCTAGGTACAAACCCATTTATTAGACACATAACCTTCTCACTTCTACTAGAAGTGTTGTTATTAAGTGGTGGAGGCTTACCAAACATGTGTACCCTAGTTAGAACGCTTTTGTCATTTGGTGACCATGTAGAAGTTACTCCATAGGACTGAGAGTTCCTTATAGTCCTAATGTAACTTTACATTTGAACCTCATTTTTCTTACTCAATATCATTATGACTACTACCTATGGGAATCCCCTCGAGTCTTGGTCAATCTCTTTTCCGACACCCAAAAAAATGAAAATATTGTCGATTGAACTTGTCTCTTTCACACTTCTTAAATGGTTTTGAAAGGACATCTATTTGGTATAAGTTTAACCCTTTTATGAACCAAGTAGAATATTTACGAAAAAGTAATACTCTAGTCGCCATTGGATGCAAGAGTTCTCATAGGTATTATTTTATACTTTTTCAGACCTAGGGGACTAAATCTACGAAAAAAGACACTTTTGATTTAAGTTGTAATTGCATCTCATTATCCTACTTGCATTGTTGATCTTATTTTTGGCTCCTAATTTCTCAATATAATCCTCTTTCCCCAGCAGTTCTCAGCATCATCCAAAAATTTCCTTTCATATATTGTATCTTGACACCCTTTACCCATAGCATAAGCATCCTCCTGAGTGTCCATGCCCCACATACGTTCCCTTGCACTGAGCATAGGTATGCTCCATTTCTTGGAACTAGTTGTTGATTTACAACACTCACTTCCTCTCTTATATCATAACATTTCTTTTACTATGAAAAGAACAAAACAATATGGGCAAGAAATAATATCGTCTCCTATTGGTAGCAATCACATATCCTTTGAATAGAGAAAAAAATATTTATTCCATTTCATCAAAGGTTTGGTTTTAGCATGACCTTAGAAAGATGATCTCGCTACTTAGAGTCTACTCCTCCAACTGGTTATTCTTCCTATCCCTATGGGTAGTCTGTTGATGCCTCATGTGTCGCAAGATTTTGTTAATGATCAGTGTTAAGCCTATGTTTCTTGAGTTATCCATATATCTCATGCTCTTGTTCAAAGGAAGTATAATCCTATTTCGGCCACTCCTCAGAACTCTTGACTTTGCATGTCATCCATATCCTCAATATATATTAGAATCACATGAAGTTGTTGTCTTACCTTTCACCATGGGCATACTTTCATCATTGGTGGGTAACCTTGAACCCAATAGATGACATCTCCTCATTGGTCATTGATTAGGGGGTTTCCCTTATGTTCAACGACAGGAAATCTATTCACACATTAGGATTCATGCAATGTCTTAGATTCAATTATCCCTATTGGTGGTTTCTTCGCCTTGTCGATAATTTTCCTCATTGGTTGTTATTCATAGGGTCTCTTTTGTGCACTAATTACACATAGTGCATGTGAGCGATGCACATGGTCATTGTTTCATGAACATCCTATTCATACGAGATCCTCTTAGTTATCAATACACTGATTTGTACCTCTTTCTAGATGATGAGATATTCCTTAATTATCTCCTTTCAGCGGGTCTCCTTCCATAGACTTCAACTCATCTATTATGGAATCATGATGTAGAGTCCTATGAGTACATAGAGGCTTGCAGTCATCAGTGGAAGGTAGTCCCACCATCGACAATTGAGAATACATCAATTTCTCTGGATCGATGGATTCTTCAAGTGTTCGACCTCAACACCCTTATTCACACTTCTTGAATGTACCCGGTGCCTTGACTCCTAAATTCATTATCGATGGGTTGTCTCGCATTTTTTAACAATATACCTTAATAAATGGTAATAAAAAAAAGTCTCATTGTGTTTGAATTCAACTCCTCTATTCACATAATGTAGACTTGCACCTTCGACAGATAGTGTAGATGACCTCCAATTTATAGTAGTAGCAACCCATATTTGTTGTTGTATTTCATTGTACCAATACCTATATGACTTTATTCATCATGGAAGATAATATTATACTCCATTGTATACATATGTATTCGGTTGATTATGAGATTGGACTCCATTGTCTCTTGTTCATGACTAGTATATCCTATGGAATATGTCCACTTTGTATTTCCTATTCATGTACATGAACAATTATTTGATATATATCCACATGGATTTTCATTGTAATTCATATTGGCATCCATGTGTACAAAGTCATTATGGATTGTAATATTCTCATGAAAACTAGTACTTCCAGTTGAGTCTTCATTATTCCACTTCTGGGAATTATAATGTATTTTGGCCATCGCATATAATCCTAGAACCTCACTCATTAGGGGGCATATGTTATAGAAAATTTTTCCTCACTTCATGCATATTGATTTGATGGCCTTCCATTTCCCTCTACAAACTTCATTTCTCTTTTTTTATCACTCCAGAGATAAAAAGACACAATCTCCCAGTTATACATATCATGTATATACAAGGGATTCTCCATTACAACTTGTGTACATCAGGTTTGGCCATCAAAATATTAAAATTGCATTGGGTTTCCATGTCGTGTCATGAGATCCATGATATTTGACCTTCCATATAATAGAAACATTCTAACTCGACCCTTCAATCCCATTTGGAGGCTATAAATTGAGCCTTATATAAGCCTTGAAGAAAAAATATCATCATCAAATTGAGAGAAAATACACTCTAGAGAAATTTCACCTCAAATGAGTCTGCATCCCTTTGTCCTTGATTTTCTAAACTTCTTATGTTCATCCCCCAAGATCTTCCTATCTTGCGATGGAAAAATTCATTGAATCCTACATGTTAGCTTTCCTTTGTGGAGGATTGAAGTGGTGGAGGCCTAGGTGGAGGGAATTATTTTCTCGGTTTTGATATGTGTCATTAAATTTTTTTTTCACCTATTTACTTTTGTTGATTACATTAATAGAAATACACTTTTCTCATCCAATTGATATCTTGCAAATATTTGTATTGATTTGGATGAGGGTATTTTTTATGTATGTTAGTGGATTATGCTAATTTATATGCTAACATTATATATCATTAGCGCATGCTTACATATCTTGGTTTTTGAACACAAGTTGCAAGTATAAATATTTGGGTCATGTGATAAACGGTGGTATTCTTCAGATGTCCGGATGAGGTAGGATTCTATCCTTCTCTTGATAGCATTTCATTTATATAGAATACTTGATATTAGAGTTGATTTATGGGTGTTGTTCCATCTGTTGTGGTTTTACCCTATCCATAGAGATATTTTCCTCATAACATTACCTATTCCACATCCTATGTTCCACGTGGATTCCATGTGAACTCTTCTATGTCCTCTACACCAATGGACAAGTTGGTGTGTTTGATGTCCTAGCAGTGAGAAATCCTCGAACACATCACACTCTCATTGAAATCATTTGGCAGAAAGAGTCTACGTAATTCGAGAGATGAACTCACCCAAATAGATTACTCTGAATTACTCATTTCAAGTTAAATCAATGGTTGGAAGTGAATTAGACTCTCTCTCCTTAGGAATACAGGTTATGAAAGTCCAACCTTTCATCTCAATAGTTTTATTTTGACATCCTTACTCTCGACATATATGACCATTAGATATCAAGGGAAAAAAATGGTATCGATTTACTCAGAACCTCTAAACCACATGACAACTAGAGGTATTACTCAAATATTCCAATATTTCAATAGGTGGGGTCCATATATAGATTCCATGGCTAGGATCACATCAGGTGGACTCCTCAAAAAATAAATAGCCCTCGGTCACTCAAGATCTCACCATCAGAAAATACCTCCTTCCTTAACCTCGTGGTTCTTCCAAACAATTCTTTTTGAATTGGAATTTTTTGATAGATTCGATGGTTATTGGATTCCCACAACTAACGGTCGAGGATCCCTTGGATCTCATATCCACTCACTAGTTTACCAGTCCTACCACTCTGACAAGGTTATCCTATTGGGATGGACCCATAATGAATCAATGGCTTCCTAACCTCTAGCAGATCTATGACTCTATTCCTATCAAGATTTAACTATAGATATTTCTTCATCGGAAGATCCTTCCACTCATGCTCTATGGATATTTTTTAACACCACATTCCGAACACCTTATTGGGATGGCTCACAATGGGAGATATGGTCCATATCTCATCGGTATGACCTCCCAATGAATAGATGGATCTCGTCAACTTATAACATTCCCATCGTGAAGTTCACCTTGACAATGATTATGAGTTCTTATGAAAGGCTCTCCTTTTGAAAGGATTTCTCTAATACTAAAATATTTGAAAAAATGTTGTGATAAAATCTCCACATTAGATCTATGGGCGAGGTTTCTTCAGGATTTAAGTGGGGATTTCACTAGGGTTATAGGGCTTCTCAAACAAAATATATTGTTCACCTTCTTGGAATTATATACAAGGTTTTAACCCCAACCCTCAGAAATTTGGACCTCATCCTCCTTACACATGTGGATCCTCCCAACAGTTCTTGAAATGATGATTTTCTCATTCTGTAAACTTTAAATTCAATAACTTAGGAAAATTATAGGGTTACAAACTTCCCTTAGACTTTTTGTACACAACCACCACATATAATTAATAAAATCAACATGTTGATTTGTTTTTCAAAAACATAATGAAATTCATATTAATTAACAATTATTTGTTAGACACAATAAGAAACACTTATCTATTTCATTTTATACCTCAATATTACAATTGAATGAGGGTGAATTCCTTTCCACCCAACCGAAGGCTTTGTTGCACCTTTTCTTTCTAAAACAATCCACCCTAGTTATAGAACATGATACCTCTAGGGGAATCTCATCAGTTGGATTTCAAGTTAAGGTTTTGTTTAGGAAAGTTACTCTCCTTCCCTAGATTGGAAACAATAAAAATGTCATCTTCCCACTGATCCCAGGGCCTCAACGAGCTTACCAAGTGCCTTCCCAATTGTATTTCCTTTGTACAAGGGAGTCCCTTCACCACCACATGGTCCCTTAGCGCCCTCTCCTTACTAATGATGATTTATTTCCAACAAGCAAAAACCCACAACCCTCTTTGCTCTAGTCTCGATCTAGGTATTCTCTATTCCAATGATAACCACTAGTTCTTGGGTAAGCTTCCTATTCTCATAGGAACTTCTCACTCTACTCTACTTTCGTCAATATAATTTTTTCCTTCTTTGTCTCTCCTTTCTCATTCACGATACAAATTTTCTTCTATGTCTTTTATTATAAGTTTTTATTTTTTTTCCTACCTTCCCCTTTCCCAGTATATAACATTCATTTCCTCCCCAGGTCCCTCAACTTGCTTATGTCAGAAGTGGCCCCTGGGAGTCGATTTCCCAAATTAAAAGGGCACCTCCATGGTAATCCTAGCTAACAACTTTAGCTAACCATAATCACTCCTCCTAGAACATATCAAAAGGAAATCATAATTTCCCCAACCACCCAATTTGGTTCCATTAACAACTTTCTTGTGAACTGGGTGAACATGGTACTCCAAGTGGGTTAGTCATTCAAGATTAATCAGGTGTAGGTTGGGATTTTGGGAAATATTCCTATTCTATTCATAAAAACTTCTTAGTTTCCTATCACCAATTGCCACTCATGGTATCACAATGAGTACTGCAAGGCTTCTCCTTAGTTAGATGGTAGGTGATCCCACTAAATTTAAAACACAATTACAATGTTCATCAATTACAATTCATGAATTCATAATAATCACATAATTGGGGGAAATCATGGTGTTACATTCCCATCCCCCTTAAAGGAAACACCATCCTTAGTGGTTTTCCACCATAGAAATAGTTTTGTATAGAAAATAAAATAGATATTCCATCCTCATGGAATCCTCGAGTTCACATGTGGCCTCATCTATTCCAAAGTGATTCCATTCCACTTTGACCTGATTGATGCCTCAGCTCCAAAGAAATGTCTATTTCCCATCTACGATGCATTGAGGTTTGATATAGAACTCTCCCTCTAGTTCCTCTTGTATTACAGTCCAATCAATAATGTGATTATAATCATTAATATGCTTCTTAATTAAATATACATGGAACACATTGTGAGATTTAATAATAGGTGGTAGATAAAGTATGTATGCCACTGTTCCCAATATTTCTAGGACTTAAAATGGTCTACAATACCAAGGTGCTAGCTTCGCACAAGTTCCCATTATTAGGGATATTCTTTTGGGTTTCACCCTGATATACACATGATCTCCAACCTTGAAATCCTTGTGATTTACTTTTCTATATGCATAAATATTCTATCTATCTTGGGCCACTTTTAGGTTTCACTTTATTCTAATCACTTCTTGTTCCATCTCTTTCAATAGGTCTGGACCAAGTGTGATATTTTTTACTAGATTGTCCCAAGTAATTGGAACTCTACACTTCCTTCCATATAGAGCCTCAAATGGGCTCATCTTTAATGAATCTCGATTGCCATTATTGTAGGAAAACTATAACAAGGGTAGATATTATTCCCACTTCTTGGGTTTATGCATGAAATGCATTCTTATCATATCTTCTAGCACTCTATTACCCTCTCAATATGCCTATGTATTTGAGGATGGTAGGAACTGATAAATGCTAATTATGTTCCAAATCCCACAAATAATATTTTATAAAAATTCCAGGTGAATTTTGCATCTTAATATAAAATATTGTTCTTGGGCATACCATGCAATCTAAAAATTTAATTTATAAAAACATCAAAAAAATTAATATCTTTAAAAGCGGACTTAATTGGAACAAAATAGGTTGCCTTTCTCATCTTATCCACCACTACCATGATTGCATCATGCTTCCTAGTTGTTCTTGGAAACCCTGTGACAAAATCCATGGAGATAATCTCCCACTTCCATTCTAGAATCTATAATGGTTGTAACAATCTTGTCAGGTGCTTATGGTCAACTTTGACCTATTGACACTCCAAGCACTTGGCAATGTATTATGAAACATCATTTTTCATTTTTTTCCAATAATGCAGTTGTCTTACTATTGTTATAATATTTTGATAACCAAGATGACCCACATAAGGTCTCCAATGAAACTCATCCATTACGAGATTTTTCATTTCTGTCGAATCGAGTATATCCATCATGTTTTTATATAATAACAACCCATCTGCTATGAGTTGGTATTCCTCATACTTTTTCCTTTCTGGTTCTTGCTACGAACATTCTTTTACTAGATTAAAATGTTCATCACTTTGCAAGAGAATTATTATTCTCTATTTGATGTCATATTCACACATGCTTATTTCTACTAGACGTATCATCTACACACTTTGGCTAAGTTCATATGCCACTCAATTTTCCTTTCCTTTTATATGTTTGATCTCAAAATTGAATTCACTGATTATTTCCATCCACCTATCCTATATTGCATTCAGTTGTGGATGATCAAACAGGTATTTCAGTCCACAATGATTTGTCATTAGGACAAATCTTCATATAATCATGTAATGACTCCACGTATTCAAAGTGTGCACAATAGATGCAAGATCTAAGTCACGTGTGACATAACATTAATGATACCTATTTAGTTTCCTTGATTTATAATAAATTAGATGTCCCTCTTGCATAAATAATCCACCAAGCCCTTCCTTACAAGCATCAATTCATACTAATAAATAACTTTTAGGGTTTGCGATTTTTAAGATAGGGGCATTGACCATACAAAATTCACACCCTTTATATGAAATGAGATAATGGGATCATAGATATTCTAAAATCCCTTAATAAACCTCCTCTTGTATTAAAATAATCCCATGAATGACCTTACCCCATATGCATTCCAAGGGATTGGTCAATCCATGATTACATTAACCTTTTTGGATCTATAACCACTCCTTATTCCTAAATTGTGTGACCCAAATATTGGATCTCCCCCTGGAATAAGTCACATTTTCTATACTTGGAATATATCTGGTGATATATTAGCACCTATAGAACCAACCTAAGATGATCCTCATGCTCTTCCTTAGTCATGGAATATACCAGAATATCATCAATGAAGATAAGGACGAGCTTGTCCAAATACTTGCTAATAATTATTTTCATCAAACAAATAAATGTGGCTGGTGCGTTGGGAAGCCCAAAAGGCACCACCACAAATTCATAGTGTTCATACCTTGTTTTAAAATTCATCTTGTGGATTTATTCATCTGTAACATCCTCCTCGATCCGACAACAACTCTGATAACAAGTGTAATTTTTTTTTTCTTTTTTTTAAAGGTGTGTGCCTGAGCGTAGAGGGGAAACAAACACACTTGACTCTGGGTCGCCACCCAACGACCAACAAGACACAACCATGATGTTCATCACCAGAATACTGAAGGCACACAATGAGTGACTGCAACAATAAACGACCATAGACACAAGGTGCACAACGCAACATTTAACGACCTACGTGGTTACACACAGTACGAACACACGGGAAGGGTCCATAGTAGTATATTTTACCATTTCTACACAGGAAAGCAGGGCGTTTAATCTTAGTTCTCTGCTCTGGAGAGAGAGAAAGCAGGGCGTTTAATCTTAGTTCTCTGCTCTGGAGAGAGAGAAGGTCAGATAGGCTCCTGGCCGACTACTCAGGCAGAAACTAGTAACCGACTACGAATAAGACACCCGCAAGACGAACACCACAATTGACATACGACGTACGACCGTAGCAACATGTTTTTCACGACGATCAATGACAATAAGCAAGTGAGCGATCATGTCCTCAACGAGAGGCGCGAGGCAAAGGACTCAGATAACGACCACAAGATTACTGACAAGGCAAGGTTTATGACTCAACCGTGATTGATTTTTAGCCAAATTCTCCGTTTAATTTTATTAACCACGAGTACATTGCCTAAGGTAGATCTAATTAAATTATTGCCCTTAGCTTAAGGGCCTTACCCTTGGTGTTGAAAATTTAAGAGAATTAAAGGTCCTTACAAGGGATTAACCTCATCATTACATTATACTACCACATCCTTGTAACCACATACAACGTCCTTACGTTCCTACGTTATCGATGCTACATAGCATTTTTCCAAGGTGAGGGTATTACATTTACCTTATTCATAACAGTGAGATGTTAGTAACCTTCCCACTAACATGACACTATCCTGACCCTATTTTCAATATATTAAACTAACCTCAAATTTATAACTAACATCATATTAAAATC